>CABFOS010022549.1:7381-17614 GCA_900660315.1 Diretmoides pauciradiatus | reverse complement strand
TGTAAAGACAGCATCAATTGTGGTCTGACAGCAGAACAAGGGCCTACAGGCTCATTTGGGCTAAAAGACTTCAAACTGCAAATTCTTGGCTATTTGATTCTGACATGGCAATTTTAGGGTGACAACTCATCGTATTATTAAAATAAGACGAGAAAAACAAAACAGCAGTAGCTCTCTTAAGCATTTATCTGAAATGGTTTCTTGGACCATACACAGTACAACAAAGAAGAGGAAAACGGCAGGAAAAATCCATCCAGGACAAAGCTTGTGGCTGGGGTCCAAGGCTTGTACTGGAGGAAGCAACATGCACGTATCCGATGATAGGGGGAACAAAAGTCTCGTCTGGACTCTCCTTACTTGGAAACAAGAGAGGCAGGTCCACTCATTGTGTGAATGAATACAAATCAGGTAAGAAAACACCTTTGTGTTTCAGGTTGAAACCTGAAGCGAGACTCTCCTGCAAACCACACAAAACACTCCTCCTTTGATACTGATCTTCTTAACCTTGTTTTTCAGCAACAAGCTTCTCTATAAAACCACTGTGTCACAATAGGGGCAGGGAAAGGAGGAAAAAAAGTTTCTGCATGGTGATACATTTAATCTTGCTGAAAAGCTTCCATTGTGGGCAACAGTGCAGTTCTCATTAAAGCACGTATGACATTTGCAGCAATGGAGGATCGACCTTCATGAAAAGGAATAGGGTATAATACCAATGAATAGAGGGTGACCGTGTAGTCAATCAAATGTACAAGGCATTACAATGTAGTGGTGCTAAGCGGGTGAATACTTTATTACACATTCAGGCTGTCGTTCACTCTCCAGGCAGACATTCTCATTACTTTATAGTCCTGTATGCAGAGTCGTTTTGGGAAATGTCTTGAAGTTTAGGCCTGGGTCAGTGCCTGTGGTTGCTGTGTCACGGTACCATGTGTTGTAGGCTAAAGGTGTTTTGAATGGGCATGGGAACACAAAGGGTACTCACTCTGGGCTAATGGCCCATCATTGACCCTGACATTTTCCTTTTGCAGTGTGCCAATGTGTCAGAGGAGGGGAGATTGTTTCCTGACACAAATGGCTTTTTTGTAGTTGAAAATAAACTGTCATGGTTACCATAATGTTACCAGTGATCAAAGGCCCCTGGCTCGATCAAATATCCTGAGGGGTGGCGAACTTTAAAAGCCATGCCACAGCCTCTCTAATCACACACTGGCTCTATGTAATTTACCTCTAACTACACTATCACTGCCAGTGCCATCGCATTAGATTGCACAGAACTCGCACTTATGATGAACCAGAATTGCATTACGTTGATTCTTGGGTCAATTACATCCATGTATTTTTTTACCAAAACAGTGAAATACTAACATTAACCACTTAATAAGTTATGGATTTGATTTTCACATGTTTTTCTTCAAGGCACTGAAGAGTGTATGCTTTCATATTTAATCTCTCAAAAGCTTTTGTCAAAAATCCTTCGTCTGCTTTGATGCACCGAAGATGAAAAGAAAAGTCAATCTCTATTAAAATGTTTTGTGTTTGCAACAGAAAAGCCTGAGGATTCCCTTTCATAAAAGAATACAGACCATTTTATTCTACCAAGCTCCAACCTTTGCCACTCTAGTGGCTTGTGGGTAAAAAGCAGAAGTCTGAGGCATGTGACATTCCGGTTCCCATCAGTACTTTGTCTTTGCGGACTAAGAAATAGGAGAAGTTAAGTCTTTAGCGCTGTGGTGCCGATCATGTATCAAGAATACCAGATCCAGTTTCCCAGGTGTCAGAGAGCCTTGTGAAGTGAGATGACTATCGCATTTCCAGGTCAGGATGATCAAAGTGCTGGGTACACTTCGTACAATTTCCATCCAGCCACAACATTTAATAAAGCATTCACAAATGCATTTTCCTGGCAAACAATAATGCGGAGCGATGTTTGGCCATGTCAAGCGGTAATTTGAGGAAAGACTTGGAAAGTAACGCATCCATTTTCAATGTTTACCCTAAAAGAGGAATGACTTCCACTTTACTCACACAAAGAAAATGTCTAAATGCTAGTCTGAGATGAAACTTGTGGTAATCTAACCATAGAGGCCTCACTGCAGCGGCAGCAGCAGTGTCACACTTTCTTTGCATTGTATCACTGTTTTTCCCAGGGATCCTCACATCTGAAAAGCTGTGTGTGATGGATGGCATGGTGTCACTGGGCTTAAAATAAAGGTGGACATCTGAAGGGTAAAAATGATCTATTTTGGGAAGGGCATTTTCATTTGCACCACCAGAGGTGGTCATGGAAAAAAAGCTTTTCTTTCCAGGTCTATTTTAATTCTGCTGGGGTAAGGGGGGTGTTTAAAATACTGTATCATGACACTTTTGTTTGACACTTCCCATTACTCAGAGGAATGACGGAAAGAATACAAACGATTGTCACCTCACTGCAGGGTGTAAATGCGGTCAATACATTTGCACTACACTTCATTCAATCCCCCGATCATAGGTCTTTAACTGAGGCGCTTGTTCCAGTGATCATTTCCTCATTGTCTGGAAGCCCAGTAAGCAGCAGCAGTGTTTCTATCAAAGCTGTTCAAAGTCTGTCCCGGCCGTGATCTCCCCGTCATTAGCATAGACAGCTCCACATCATGCTCTCTGGTGCAGAGGGTTCATTACACAGAATTAGATGTCACACAGATCAGAGTGTGCGTGATGCCACACACTGTTCTCCTCCTCAGTTATCTTTGTAAAGCGCCGTTGCGAGGTGGATCGATAGCCAAGGTTTGGAGCTTCATTAGCTCAGTATGACTCCATCTCCATCAAGACACCTCTGGCACGCTATGCTAGCGTTCCGAGATATATTTTACTCCCCTGTTTCCAGAGGCCTGCTGTTTTACACAAGTACACATACACAAACAAACACACCTTCACACATGAGGAGAGCACAGGAATCAGTGTCAGTCTCTAGCTCGATAGATAGGAGAAAGAGAGGACAAACAGAGGTAAGTGCATAATGGTGCCACACAATGTCTTGAGTGGGTAACAAATAAGGATGAAACAAGCTCTTTTAAGGCTTCTCTATATTCCCCCAAGCAGTTTCAAAGGAAAATGAGTGTGGAAAGCAGCAAAGCCACTGGGATTTTCACAGCGCTAATGATGTTTTGTTTGTATCAGAATGGCTAGTTGGTTTCATTTAGAAACAAGTTCAATTAAGCCAATAGAAAAGATAACAAATGGACTTGAAAGAGAGAAGAAAAAAACCTCATGGCGTGACTCAGCATTCCCAGCACTTTTATAATGTTTGATCTGACAGCAATCCAACCTCACTGATAGCATCTGCTTCTTCTTCTTTCTCTAACATTAAGAATCATGTTCTGGTGAACCTTATCAGACATCTAGGAATTCATCCACTTCTTCTCAAGGAGTTGGACGGAGGCCAACTGTAGTAGAAACGAAGGAAGGCTGTGCTTTTAAAGGCCACTTGGAGATGGGGAAAGGGGGTATCGTGTCAGCCAGGCTCTCTAGGGCAACATAAATGTGCCACAAACGCTGGATTTAACAACTGGGCAGAGACATTACTTACTAACTGCTGCAGTATTTAATTCTGAAAATTGTCTCTGGTTTAAATATTACTCGATTTCCAAACAAAGCAGATATTCCCCCCCGGATGTTGTGGAGGTCTCTTGTGATATCTGTGAAATATAGAGATGCAACTACAAGGTCATGGCTATAACCAACCATACCTGGCCAAGGTCATTCTAATGAGTGTGGATAAAACAAGACATTAGAGCCAACCGCAGAACACTTCAGGGGAGTGTGTGTCACACGCAGCCTGCAATTTGTACGGCCATCAGAGAACATAATTACATTAACCTCAGATGCCTCCGCTGCGTAAAAGTAATGGAGAAAACTACTTGCATGGAAAAAAAGGTTATTTAACCCCAACGTGACCTTAACATGTTGCTGGTATCACAACATCGAAAGAATTGGTGTGATTTGAGTGGTATCTCACTACCAGTAATGTGAGATCAGCTTCAGGGGCTCCTCAGATGGCTTTTGCTCTCCTGTTAAGCTCCAGAGTTTCAAAAATGTGTTGGCCAGGCTAAGAGGCCAGCCTGAGAGGGAGAGGGAATGCCAAGGAATGTACTTAAGATCTAAAACAGACAAGATTTAAAGCCAAGAGCATTTAAATGCCAATACTAATCCGCAAAATAATTCAGTTCGTAGCACAAACTGACTCTCCCTTACAGATACCATATGTTACCTCTGAAGGATGAAACCAAAAAAACATAATTCCAGTAAAGTAGAGATGCTTTCTTCTCCCAAAACTATGTTATGTTGGTAATGAAAAAGAGGCACAATAAAGAACTGTGCTCCCCCCCACACCCACACCCACACATGCTCCACAGCAAGTTTATTTTCACTTTGGTTTCTACTGTTGTTTTGCCTCCATTACTGAGAGCTTAGGCAAGAACAAACTGTTTGGTTTGCAGGGAGTTAAAACTTGCTAATGCATACACTCTCAAGTGTCCTTGTCTGCCACACTGCACTTAATTAGCATTTTAGCGTGAGCAGTTCTCTCTCCTTCAGTACCTCTGAAGGGGAAACATCACTGACGTGCACATGCAGCACACGCACACACGTGTACACGCATGCACACGCACGCCTCTGGAGTTAAGTTGGAGCTCCTGCAGTTCCTACATTACTTCAGTACAGGATGAGGAATGGAAGAGGAGTTGGTGGGGGCCGATGGAAAATGGAATAAAAGTCTGCAAAACACCTATGTGGAAACAGATGTCGAGACTTCAGACTTTTCTCTGCTGAATTGGCTTAAAAGGGACATATGAATATATGGGTCAGATGTATAAAGCGGGGGTTTAGTGTCGGGGTGTCTACACTGCAGAGGGGTTTCTCATTTCAATGGCTTTGTAACTACAGAGGTTGCACACAGACAGAAACCAAATCTCTGCGGACGTTCCCAACACTGTTGCACAGAAGTGAGCATTTCCAAATACGCCACTTCCATGGATGTAAATGAATTAGCGCACTTAACTTAAACACTAGGATGAGGAACCGACGAGACAATCTTTCACTGTTCACAGTCACTCCGGTGAGGGCTAGTGCACCAGGTTGGAAAATTGCAGGTAATTGCTGAAGCCATTAAATCAAATTTGGTTTTGGTTGAAAGACTAAAATAACAAAGCTCTGATTGCTGAAAAGACAAGGGCAGGGTGCTCGGAGGCCCTGTTGCTTAGAGTTAATTTGATACATATTTCTCCCCCTTGAAATGTCTGAGGTACTGGCAAGAGATGGCGAAAAGAGAGTGAGAGGGCGGGTGAGACCCCCGCTCTGCCTCCAAATACTATCCATCTGCCATATTACATTTAACCAGCATGAGAAGCAAAGGGAGCACTCCTGCACAATATTGTGTGAAGGCTGTCAAACTCAATGCAGGAGCTTGGTACCCACTGTTTAGAGTGGAGGACATGGGGCTGCTTAAATTCAGTCTAATAATAACTTCTGGCTGTGTGCGCTCAACACCAGCAAAACAGGAGAGCACATGGCACAACTCTCAATTATTCATGCCTGTTTAAAAAATCATCTAATTGCGACTGTAATATGATGGCTCCGGATGAAAACACAAACAGCTATCAACAGCTTTTTGCCTAATCGCCAAATTAGAATTTGAAATGAGTTGAGAGAGTCATAGAGTATTGCAGCAGCTTTGGAAAGTGCAAACCACAATAGAAAAATTGAATGTAAAAATAGAAAAGAAAAAAGAAGAAAAAACTACAGACTCAAAGTGTCAATATGATCAAACAGATTTCCACCTCGAATTTTGTACCTGCTAACTCCGTTTCAGCATTATAAAATAGTGTTGTGCTCAGTTCTTAGCATCAGGGCTAATATCTCAATACTGGTATCGGTGCACCACTAAAATCAAGTTCGGAGAGTGTGAACTTTCATACCCTTAGCCCAATTTCCTAGAAACTGCAGGTCCTTAATCAAATCAAGCAAGCCCAATGCACTGTGGAATTTGTGCAAAAAACGACATAGCTACAGTATTTACAATGACTATTAAGAAATAAAGTAACTGTCAAGGCCAGGAAACTTTATTTGTTCCCTGTGTTTTTATCTTCCCAGCACTGTGATGATGCTCGGAGCCAACTCTGATTGTCTTTGTTTTCTTCAGACCAAGGGAGAAAGAAATATTGCGTGCACACAGATGATGTAAACATACTGTACTACGAGATGAAGAGCACGGGGGCAAAAAACAGACTGGGAGTTGCCACGGTGCACAGAACCAGAAAGTTTACCAGTCATGTCAATGCAAGGATTATCCCTCTACACAGGATCTTATGAAATAGAAAATAAAGGATTCTGTTGTTGCTGTGTGTTTTGTTGGGTTGTTTAAGAGGAGGAGCTAGATTCTGTTGAACCTCAAATTGCTTTAGCAAGTCACTGTTGAGTGGAGGAGGCACTTTCTTACTGTACCTGCACACAGCTAATCACTGCTGATGAGGAAAAAACACAGCAGGACTTCACAATCTTAGTGATCAAAGAAAGAAAATGGAGTCTGAACGATATTGCAAAAGCTTATGCAAGTAAATGCTGCTGAATATGTGCTTGTATTCTCTCTGTGAGGTATTGTGAAAAGGTGGAGGTGTTGTTCCCTGGACTCCGAAACACAGGACTCTTTCTTCCTCGGAGCGCTGAAATATTACTAAGAGCTTTGCCCACTGGGGGACGGCTTCTCGTACTGAGATGGATTAACCAGGAAATATGAACCAGGAAATATGAACCTTACTCAACACACAAAACAAAAACAACACAATGGAGGTTTTGCTCGTAGGCATCAGGGAAGTCTGTCAAAAGCACCAAATCACTGTGACCCCACGTAGGTTTCATAAATCTGACTCCAAACCTTGTAAACACTGGCAAAGGCGCACTGCTGTTGTCAGTATTACTTCTCTGTAGGACAAGATGATACACACCAGGTCACAACATTCATTTCACAACAGTCACTGGGCCCAGTTTAAGAGTTCAGCACCGTGGGTACAAATTGGTCACCGCTCTGTGATCATACTATTATCAACCTAGTGAGCTGGTGTCCTATCTGTACGGATGCTAAACCTCTGTAGCCAAGACCACGGAGAAGAGACCAGCCTCTCCTCTTGCCAGATTTATTATGACAAGTGCCTCTCAGACAGACAGGAGAACAATCCTTGGCCTCCAAACCCACATCCATATTTCTAAAATAATACTTCTCAGGAATTCTGAGTGGACTTCCAAATGTGTGAATCATCCCAAAAATGAAACGATACTCTGTGTACAGAGAGAGTACGCCTGCCAAAGCTTAGTGATGGGAGGATTCCTCTTCAAAGACTTTATTAAATCAATAAGTAAAGAAATATTAAGAGAAACTTTCATATCCAATATATCACTCCACGGTTGAAGAGTATCCATTACTTAATATACGCCCACACTTCTCAGAGCTCACCCACAACATGAAAAATTACCACTTAAGGAAAAAATAAACGTATAAAGCTGGTTTGAGGGGCAGGAGGTGGAAGGTTGCCTCCTAATTGCTGGAGGGGAGAGAAACCATGTTAGAGTAAACAAAGTCTGATCGATGGTGGGATTATATCAGAGAGAGCCTCTGGCCTTTAGCCAAGACGAGCAAACACACTGGTCTCTGTCTCCGCTACAGCTGTAAAAAAAAAAAAACAGCCAAGGCAAAAGCTGGTAAGTTAAAAGCATTATATTTCACAGAGGGGGGGAGCAGATAGAGCGTAGTACAATGCCAGATATGACATGTAGCCAACTATATCACTTCTTGGCTATTTGTATCACACACAAATGCCAGTAGATAAGAGCGCAGTGTTGTGAGTTTGATGGAAGGCTGTTCCAGCTGGGGGCTTAGCTTTAGGTCAGACTATACTCCCATAGCGCAGTGAGCAGAGCGCTACAGTACTGTGTGTGAAACCTCGCCGTCACCACACGCACAAGTTCAGCGCGCTGTTAGCCGGTCACGGCCCGGGGAGAAATGTATTCTGTGTATTCCCGGCTTCAATGTGGCAATTGCAATTCACATAAGCCACTTAAGGAAATCTGCAAGAAGGGAGAGAAAAAAGGTATAAAACTGAGAAGGGCTTACGGGTTATTGGAGCCTTTTAAACACAAGGGCTCCTCATCCGACAGGTTTTCCCTTTTTTTCCCCAGTCTTGTAAATGAGTTCACTCTATTGCGTTTTAATCCATGTAAAAGTATTAAAACTGAAAATAACATAATTCATTATCTCTATATACATATAGAACTTCTACAGTAAAGACAGATGTAATACTTGCAAAAGTCTTTGGTCTCGGTTGCAAGGATTTCGTAAAAATGCATAGTGGAAAATACAAGCTAGTCAGTCTGGGATGTCATGCAACACTACTGTAGTCACACTAATAACTTGAATCCATTTACTGACTCACTTAAACTTGCGATTTATATGAATGGCCTACGCATCACTTTTGCATCCAGTAGGACTACGCTCTGCTAAATTTCAGCGTCGCATTCTTGTCGATAAGCAGGTGACGACTGGGAGAAAGGACTGATTATATTTGTTAATCCCCAAAGAAATTAGGGGAGATTGATGAAAGCGTGCATACACTCCACACAAAGCCTTGGGAGTCTCTAAAAGCTGTTACCATGGTGGTATCCCATTAGAATAACAAACATTTCCCCTGGATGTTTAACATCGCTTCCCAGTGAGCACAGCCCTCCCCTAGTCTCTCTCTCTCCCTCTCTCTCTCCCCCTCTCTCTCCTTCACATTTTCCACTTCTAAAATTCCACCAGCCACTTGGAAAAAAAAGAGGGGTGAAATATGAAATGCAGTTACGAGAAAACTCGAGTGCCAAAAAGAAAAGGACTTTTCTTCAAAAACCAGTAATAACTTTCCATGGGAATAGGGAGAAACTTAAAAAGAATAACACTTCCCCTTGATTTTCTACTCCTACCACTTTTTTAAGCAGGCAGTGAATTTCCTGGAGTGATAAGGGCTTAGCCAATGTAATCCTCAGAGGGCCCTTCTCTGGCATGCCAGGAATAAAGAAACCTTTCCCTCTAAAAAAAAAAAAGGAGAGAGAGAGAGAGAGAGAGAGAGGCAACAGTAGGTTCGAGAACAAGGAGGGGAGGCAGCCGGCCTGGCATCTCCCACACATGCTGGGGAATGCAAATTAGCATGTGTGGAAAGAGCAGCCGGACTTGTCTCAGCTGGATATCAGCAGAGGAATATTGATATGACAATGCGAGGGGCTTCCCTGGCTCAGACGGCAGGGGCCACAGAGGCTGCTCTAATTGGCCTTATGCAGGGGGGCACCCATAAATGTTTCACACCGTTCGCACAGATTGATTCATTATCAGTTTGCTCGACAGGCTGGGTGGGCCTCGCTGCGAGTGTACCGTCTTGAACCGGTACCGTGTAAGTCACTCTTACCACGGCAGGACTGAATATATCGCTTCGACCTTTCACGTTAGATATTGAAATGAGCGCTGGAAACATGACGTGCCACGCTGCAGGACTAGGTGATGTAGCTAACATTTCAAGATGCAAGAGTAGAGGGATATCGCAATGATAGGTGACAGTGCAAGGGAAAACATTAATAATTTACTAACGTCTCCTCTGTCAGGATATGCCAAGCAATGATGTGCTGTCATTTTCACAGCAGAAGTTAAAGCTGCCTTGCTAGTTTGAGCTATAAATATTCACTTAATTGAGAAGGTATATGTGAAAATATGAGCTAGTCTGTCTGGGATGTCATGTAACACTAGTGTAGTCTTACAAAATGAACACCAAAAACTCTTTAATCCATTTACAGACTCACTTAAACTCTCAATTTATATTAATGGCCTATGCATGACTTTTGTACCATGGATTTATCAGGTTTACACAGATATCTATAATAATAGTTTGCTACATAACAGAGGTAAATGTGCACAAATTATTCAATATCCAGCATAAAATACAACTGTGAGCTTTACAGATGGGACTGCTGAAGATCACTGGCTGCCATTTAAGAGCCGTGAGAAAGGCAGTTGAGCATCTCAGCTTCTCTCTGGGTGGTTGGTTACATGTGGTTGACACATTTGCATCTTCAAAGATGCACACAGACAAACTCAACATGTGTGAGAATGCCTGGGCGGCATGTGGAAAACCCCAGCCCTTCGTCTGAAGAGGTTTCCTCCCCCTCCTCTCCCCCCCCCCC
>CABFOS010022548.1:0-15440 GCA_900660315.1 Diretmoides pauciradiatus | reverse complement strand
TCTGCGTTTACGCGCCGAACAGCAGTTCAGAGTACCCACCCTTTTTGGAGTCCTTGGGACGGGCGCTGGCTAGCGCCCCGACTGGGGACTCCATTGTCCTACTGGGGGACTTCAACGCTCATGTGGGCAATGACAGCGTGACCTGGAGTTTTCTATTGTAAAATTTTAAATTGTTTTTTTGAGTTGAGCAATATGTATACTTTCTTTGATTGTGACTGGTAAGTTATTCCACAGTCGTACCCCATTGACAGATTTGCACATACTTTTGAGTGTGGTGTGCACCTTGGATTGTAAGAGATTCCCTCTCCTTCTTAAATTATAACCACTTTCTCTTTCTTTAAACCATTTTTGTATATTATTAGGGAGTAATTTGTTTTTAGCTTTGTAAATAATTTGTGTGGTTTTGAAATCAACTAAATCCATAAATTTTAATGTTTGTAAATTTAAAAATAAATCATTAGTATGTGCATAATAGCCAACATTCTTAACTATTCTTATTGCTTTTTTTCTGCATAGTGCATATTGTTTTTAGGGTGGTCTTGTAGGTATTGCCCCACACCTCAGCACAATAGGACAAGTATGGAAGAAAGAGTGAGCAGTATAAGGTGTATAATGTTTTCCAACAGTCTTTGCCAATTTTGAACTGATGTAACAGACTAATTTATTACGTTATCAAGATAACGAGATAATAAGTCGTTATCACGACAAAACAGACTTTGTTGTATTGAGATAACGAAATAATAAGTAGTTATCACGATAAAATGGCAATAAAATAATAAATAAAGGCGTGGCCGCTCTCGGCTTCCGTACCAACAGCCATACTTGATGCTAAGCTATATTAGCTAGCATGAATGCTACGCTACATTAGCTAGCATGAATGCTACGCTACATTAGCTAGCATGGATGCTAAGCTACATTAGCTAGCATGAATGCTACGCTACATTAGCTAGCATGAATGCTACGCTACGTTAGCTAGCATGAATGCTACGCTACGTTAGCTAGCATGAATGCTACCTGTGTGACTGCAGTATGAGGCAGCTGTTCACTGTAACGCTGGAAATGCATTTTCAGTCAACAGTTACAAATGTACAGTAAAGCAAAGCTGCACCTCAATGTATAATTAGATAAAAACTTATTTATGCTGTTTTTATATCAGGTAAAAACGGTGCTGCGTATTTGCTTCTTACGGGAGGCCTAAGAAGGATCTTAAGTTCTTAAGTGAATCTGGGAAACCCGGCCAATATTAGTTTTCCGGTTGTGATGACAGAAGTTATGACGTCCCCACAATGAAACTTAAATTGTCTGTTTACGTTGTAACAGCATTGTGAGGATTTAACCAGATTAAGAAGACAATCCTCCCTAAATGTAAACACAAGGAGTGTTCGACCCCCGTTGATTAGCTAAGTTGTTAGCTAAGTCACAGACCCATTCATTTAGAAAGCCAAACAAATGTGGAAATCATCTAGTGTGTTGGACCGCGCTCAAAATTAAGAACCATTCAGCGGTTTACTGTCTAGGGTGGTCTGAATGAACTGATGTCCCAATTCAATTCAACAACTGAACTGACAGATTTGGCCAGACGTCAGCGTGGAAGTCATCCAGCAGATTGGGTGGGCTATCACCAACATGTGTTCACACTGCAAGCAATTTGGTTGATGGGTAGCTCTATCCTGATGAATTATTATTATTGGTTGTTTTGATGAGTTAACATAGCGAGCTAGCAAGCACTATTGGTAACATTAATTGGGGGGGGACAAACAGAGCTTGACATCCAGTGAACACTAAAAGTTCAGTGGTGGCTACAGTAACTTTCCTGGGCGGACAGACTTGCTCACCATCCACACATCACCTGAGTTTCTCCGGTCATTCAGCTCTATAAGAAATTAATGGACTTCCAATAACTTGTTGATTGTGTTACAATACTGAGAATTTATGAGCAGATTAGGATTAGGTCCTGGAGGTATATTATTATCAAATCATTGTAATACAGTAAGTCACTCAAAAGTCAGTTGTGAGTCAACCATTACTAGCTCACACAGGCAAGAAATGCAGGAAACATTGAAAAGTTTTTGGGGATTGCTGTTCAAATTCTCATTCTCAGAGAATACAAAAGTTATTGGAAAATGTTAGAAATTGCTTCTTTCATTCCATTCCATGAGGCAGGTTATCTTTATTGAACAGGATAATATTGTTTATTGCGTCATATAACATATATAATTTATCATACATTCACATATATGTATTTATACCATTTCATGTAATAACATACATGCACAGTCTCATTTGGCACCAACAGTTTAATAAATAATAGTTTGTCTATCTGAATAAATAAATATAACTTACTGCTCAATAGTCTGTAGGTCATAAATACACATTCTGGTGTCATACGAAGGCAGAGAATGGGTATATACCAAGACCAAAGATCTGATTTTTCTTTTAAGTCTTTGTGGCACATGGCTACTACACATGGCTGTTTAAAGAGAAAATCTAACTTTGGCCATGAAAATCAAAGTTAAACATGAAACATTCTGCTGCTGTGTAAGAGCCATGGAGGCCAGATCATTGTAAATGCACCTACTGTAGGTCTGGAACATCTACAAGCCATGAGAGGCTCTGTAGAAAACCACCTACAACACAACCTGACCTGTTCTGTTTGAGTTCTGCTGTTATCATCCCATCAAGAGACCAACCACCCAGGTTTGACCAATATGTGATTTTTAAAGCTAATACCGATATTTTGGACTGTAGCTGATATTCAGTATCCTTAAAATCATTTTAATGCCACAACCATGTAATCAATCATGCTGCATCACATCAACACACTTTCAATACTGACCACGTATTTATGAATTCTGAATATGCTATCTAGTGTTGTCAGGAGAACAACGTAAAGATGGACATGGAGATGAAACTTCAAGATTATGTAAAATAATTTTTAAAATAATTATCATTTTAACTGTAATGAATAAACATTTTGGGACAAAGTCATACCACTGAAAGAAATGTTGTAAAATGTCATGAATATGGGTTTTAGGGAAAATTCAAAACTGCAAAAAAAGTAGACTTTTGTAGATTGTTTTTTGCAAGGCGTACGGGCATATGATATCATAGGTTCTGAGTTTCCATGACTTTGGGCTATTGGCCAGTAACATACATAGTCCCACTGCTACAGCCAATGCTGTTTGCTGTTGGCATGCTTTTACTATGAATTTCACGCTTCATGGTTCAGAGTGGTGAGCTGTTTGTTTGACACGTGTCCAGCTTTAAATAGAGTATTCCTGCATATTACTGTAGTGGTTTACTTACTTACAGCCACATCCCATGGTCCAGGGACATATTTGCCTTATATGATTAGTAGCAAGAAGCTCAGTGTGGTATTTAAATCCCTCATGTGCCAGGTTCACTATTGAGGTGTACTGGCATGAATCCACAGTGGTGAGTGAGGGTACAGCTCGTGACTGACCTCTGGGTCACTAGGATTCACCCCAAACTATAAACAGGGTCCAAAGATGAGCACTATTGTGTTGTTCACATCCCAAGTGCTGAGACAATCACACTTGCAGCTTCTGAGAAAGGTTGGCTATCCTTTGGTATGCTAGCCATATGCCAATTGCTGAGTTCAGCATGGCAAGAGTTCAGGTCCAATTATATGCATGTCTTAATAGCATTTGGCATGCAGAAGTTCAGTATATTATAGCTCCCATCTGGTCCTTCCTGGTAAGCGTTCAGCTGAATCGACTTGAAAACTCTACACGGTGTGTCCCTGAATGATAACAGTTGTGTCATACGCAGCCACATTTCTGTGCAGAGTATTCATGCAACGTCTTATATTTATTATTAATATCCAACACCACAATGTCTCCCTCGTATTCTATTGGCCGACAACAAGGGGCGCGGTCTCTCCGGGATACGCCTTCCCTTCTCCATTTCTTCATGATGAGGTCATAGTTGCGTCGCAGTTGGCGACAGGAGCCGCTGCAGTAGCGGAAGATGATGGTCTCGTCACTAAGGTAACCGAGACCCAGGTCACTGACTGTTAGCTGCTCCTCCCGAAGAGAACACTGTCTATGGGCCTAGGAGCAGAAAACAGGAGGGGTCAGACTGATATGAGCAGAAAACAGGAGGAGTCAGGCATGTACACAGATAGACCAAAACTGATGCTTGTACACCTAAAAGATGTACCATTTTTTTTAAGCGTAAGTCGGAGTACCATTCTGGTAAATTTGCGATGGCCTGGCAGAGACCTATAACCTAAAGTTCTGTAACCTAGCCAGCATCATGCTAATGGAAATGGATTGGGAAATTTTATAAAAAGCTAGAAAGGATTCAAGGATTATGTGCACAATATGTCGGCACATACAGTAAGGCAATTGGGCCTAGTATAACTTATAGTAGTAGTAGTAGTCATCATGATAGCCTACAGACCTATCAGACTTTTGCCTTACATTACTGCAACACCCCAAAGTTATATGGTATTTGTGTAGAAATAGTTTATCATATTGGATATCACTGAATTTGCAGTTTAACAGGATTATCAATTATGCAGCACCAGCAGTAAGGAACCTTAACCTGGTGTTAAGTTTATTGTCTGTCCCTCAAATCCCCCAGTCTCCTTTCCCAAGTGATTTCAAGTATTCTGCGTAGCATCTTACACTACCTAAATGCATTTGCTAAACTATGTCTGCTGTAAGAATAAGAAAGAAAGAAAGAAAATGAGTCTATTAACCATACACCAGAACAGTCATTAGGGACACCTAGTCTTGTTTATTTGCACAAATAAACAAGATAACCATTTGAGATAATATATTCCCCCCCCCCTTTAAAGAGCTTTAGGTGAAAGGCAGGTTCTTGATATGTTCCATCAACAAAGCCTGCAGCCTGTTGTACCATGCTGGATGTGCATTTGATTGGTAGTTACGGTGTCAACAGAGAACATGTTTCTTCATTACATGAATCACTGAAAAAGACCAACCGCCTTCTATGCCAGTGTGAAAATGTAGAATCCAATGGTGAAGGTCGGAGGTTAGAAGAATACAATCGCTCATGTGTTTGTGCATTGAAAGTGAAACCATATTTTAATTCATGGAATTTGGATGTAGTTTAATGTCGGAAAGGAATTTATAGCTTAGCATGACAAAGTAGTTAGATGCATAACTAGAAGGAGCATAAAGTTGACAATATTTCCATTTAATTACCTTGGTTTTGCCACGCCCGCCAGCACGTTTAGGCCGGCGCCCAGTCTGGCCGCCCTCATGACGCTGCTTCTTTGCAAGGAGCCTGTCAATTAAGTCCTTTAACTCCGCCTCAGTGAAGGACCGGAAGAGCTGCATGACTGGAGGCAGGAAAATACAAGTATGAAAAAACACTTAAAACTCAGGTTTACCAGTCACATTCTACAAAGAGCCTAGTCAGATGATTTAAAATAGAAATATAGTAGAATAATAGAAGATAGAATACAAATAGAGATAGAAGTGGGGCGAATTTGTAAAGAAAATAGAGAATTAAAGTAGTATAGGCACAAGATAATAAAGGCATACATTGCTTTCTCAAGATCAACAATACAAACAATATTGGCCAAAAGGCTACTGAGTCTGAGTCTGAATCTGGTTGATAAAGTTGTAGGGGCCAAATAAAAATCAACACTTCAGATTCGGAGGAGCCAGAGGGTCTGCAATTTCCCCACGGGGATCAATAAAGTATCTATCTATCTGACATAGCCTATTATTATCTCTTTTGAAGAAATAAGGGCACTGCCTCAATCTAAAAAGAGGACTAACCATCTGGTCACGCCATTGCAACCTGGCATTTATGTGTTTGATTGTCTGCAATCTGTCCACATTGTGATCAGATCTCATATTTGGTAAAGTAGGTGAGTAACAAACAAAACAACAACAAAAACATGGCATGGTTATGCTGGTACTCTACCAGAGACTGTGTGATGTTTCTACCTGGTGTGATCATATTTCTACCAGCAGCAATGATGTTTCTACCAACCGTGATGAAGTTTCTACCCATGGGGATAACATTTCTACCCATCACTGTGGAGACAAACAGTGTGCATTTGTGGGGGTAATTTGGCTAAAATATAATGGTTTTTGAAATGAAACATTTACTGTAGCAGTAACGGTGGAATTCTACCTGTGGTGGCTCGCCAATGTATGTTCTCACTAATGCCAACACAAGATTGCATTTCCACCTTAGTTTTACACCTGTACTGATTCCAGTGTAGCTTGTCCTAATAGATGAATAGCTGATCTTATTTAGATATGTATCAAAATAAACTACAGTATTTAGAATCAAAGTTTGTCAAATGTATTTTTGCATTTTACAAATACAAAAATACATTTCACAAACTTCCATTCTACATTAGCCTGTTCGATCTGTTCCTTCACACAGTCCTGTCCAATTTCACTGATTTGTTTGCTGACAGCAATTGTAATGAAACATACAGCGGCAAAATAACAGAAGCACAGCAAATGTGAGATCCCCATCAAAGAATAAAGCTAGCTAGGCACACCACTGTGGCGGTAGCTAACGTAATACTGTAGTCTACAGTGGCCTACTGTATACTTCTAAATGACGATAAAGCACAACAAACACACGGAAAACAAGTTACACAGTCTCGTTTCATTCTAAAGTTTGAAGTTTTCCCCCTGTTTTTGCCCGTGTATGCTCAGTTGACAAGAGGTTTTGAAAGATAATAGTGAACTAGCACGCTGCCGCTAGCAAACTCTATGGGCACCTCACTGACAAACACATATAAAGACGTGTTAAAACGGTTACAGTTTTAGTAGGCTATTCAGTAAACAAAAGTTTACTTTTGAACACAAAAGTATTTTGATACAAATGACCCTTTTTATTAAGACCATCAAATACAAATTAAAAAAATACTATTTTGTATTTCAAATATGTATTTTAAATACATCAGAAATACTGCCCATCCCTGGCTGTACCTTCTTGTTCCCGTACTCATCAGTAAAGCCAGCATTTCTACTGAACTCTGCATGTTACCGCATAGGGTGGGGAGATTAGCTTACTCAGGAAAACCCTTATGGAGTAAGGCAACACCATAAAGGAAAACAAAGATAGTTGTTGACCAAATTAAGCAGCGGGAGGAAGCAGCAAGATGTGCTAATGCTATCCCTCAGGGGAAACGGGGTCAGTAGATGAATTGGTGAAAGTATAGAGAGGAAGAAACTAGAGGAAGTTGTGCCGTGTGGAGGTAAATTGACTTAGGTTGCACATATATTGAATTAATGATTCTACCACAAGGATTACATACTACCATCTGCCCCAAATCTCAGTCAACAGGTAGCAGAGGACACTTTCTGTCCCTGTACGTTCAGGCATAGTTACTCTTAGACATATTTTGTCAGGATGCAAAATGAGTCTGTCCCAGGGATGATATGACGTATCTAGTAGATTGAGAACAAGCGGGTAGAAAACAACTCATCACCTGATGGGAAGGAAACTACTGTAGTAGAACTGGTTTCGGCCATGAAGGAGACACGACTAGGAGATAAGAATATTTGGGTGGGCATATTGTAGTGTCTGGGATGCCAGAAATCACTGTTGAGCCTTCTGCAGGTGTCATGGGCCTAAATCAATGAAGCCTCTTTTGACGGGAGGTGCCCACGTGATAATCCCAGTGACATACCTGCACTCACACACAATCCTGTAGTATTTGCATCTGGTGATTAGTGAATAGTGCCGTCTGTCTGATGGTCCTGTAGATCTATTTACCACGTAGCCTGATGTCGTCAATAGTCACCATTTGTGAATTGAGTCACTATAGTGAAAACATCGAGTTAGGTAGAGAATCAGTCTTCCCATCACTAGATCTGGCCGTATAGCAAGCATCAGTAGCATGATTCCAGCTCCTGCAGTTTTCGTTGCACTGTGCATCCGTCGACTATTCTATTAGATTGATGAAATTGGCAGGCCAAGGAGCGTGGCTGTCTGAAGCTGACACTTTTAAAACCATCCTCATTCATCCATCCATCGCAGCAGTGGCCTGTGTTTGGCATCAAATGGGAGTCAAACTGTATTTTGCTGTTAGGCTGACTTTTGGCTGTAGAAATAGTCCTTGTACTGTATTTTCCTTTCCTGAAGTCTTTTGTTGGATTCTTTTAATAACTTTAGATTGCCCTTAATGTTACATTTTCTTGTTGATTTTTTTTTTTGCTTGATCCCCCTACAGGATCCTCTGGTTGCTGTCCAAACTCAAGGAGACTTTTAGCTGTCTTAGTGTTCTCCTGTCTGGTGAGAAAACAGTTGATCCCACTAATTCCCTGTAATTTCTTCGTATTTAGTTAGACAGTATAGAAATGACACCTTCCTTGCCAGAAAAGTAATTGTCTTGTGTCTGTGACATCATGTAGTCTTTTCTGTCCACCGTGCAATTCTCAAAGCGAGAGTTATTATCTCTGCTGGGTCATTTAACTTTGCTATGCAAATAGTTCAAGGGTGCTCGTTTATCCAGCATCCTCTGCCCCAAACCTTCATGATCCCTTGATGAAGAACGCCACTTCCCATTTGTGCTTTTGGATAGCGTACTTCTTTCTTCTGTGATGATGTAATTCACTCAACTGATGCCAGGAAGTTGGGGTTTTGTTCATTTTCTTTTTGACCTGTTCCCTTTCTCCAAAGTCTAAGTCATGCTTTAACACTCTGTAGTAGAATAATGCTTCAAAACTCTTCCCATAGTTATTCAGGCCTCTCTTTTAGGATTGGCGCTGCTACTTGCTCCCTTTGCCTCTCTACAGCAATTAGGCCGATCGCCATCCTCTGCATACGTGTGTGGGGATTTGCCAACACACCACCTGTGTGATTGTGTGTGAGTGTGTGATTGTGTAGGTGTGCCCTGGCTGCTGATTCGGTCCTGAGATGATTGCTCTGAGGATTTAAGGCCAGCAGTCAGTACTCCAACGGACTCCTCCCCCTTCCCGGCTGCCAACATACCAGAAAGACCAGCTACAATATCCACTACAGTATGTCTCGGAGGTTTAGTACTATGGGTTATGTTAGGACAGTGTTGGTCTTGGGACCGACTGCAGAGAATGTGAGAAGCTCACAAGCAAATCAGGTTGAATTCATTTCCTTGTAAATAATGAGAGTTTAAAAAAATAAAATTAAAGACTATTAGACTGCACATTTTGTACTGGTCATCTGGTCCTTGTCCCACCATTTATTGTTTTTACACTTTGGGCATTATGAAGCCCGTTGAGACTAACTGTGATTAAGGGTTATACAAATAAATGTGATTTGATTCATGTTGTGTCTAGGTTTTCCCCTAGACCGACCATAACAAGGCTGAAAATAGTTCCAGACCCTGAATATTGCAACTGTTGAGAGTCAAGCCCCAACAGCGACACTTACATTCCGACAGTATGGAGCTAAGGCCTGCTGTAGAGTGGCCCCTACGCCTCCTTGACAGCATCGCTGAGGAGGAGGAGGAGGAAGATGATGATACTGCTGCTGATGAAGATGACAGTGATTCCCAGTTGGGGAGGAGCCTGCGTTTCATGGATGTGGTAACGGGGCTTCTAGACAGGAAGCAGCAGAGGACTGCGCCAAATATCACCATGGAGATAATGACCGACATCTTCCATAACCTCATCTTAGAAAGCCCGGGAACATGAACAGTCTGGAAGCAGAAACAACACAAACACGTACTGGATTAGAGCACGCAAGACAAGATCAAGAACATGTGACATGGTGTCTGAGGCTTAAGTTACTCTCGGGTCACTGCCAGGCACTTGGTTGACTTACTGGTCACAATGAAATGAAAAATGACTTTTTCACCTGGTTAGCTAATTCTCCATAAAATGTTATTTTTTCTTTTCTTTTTTTAAACGCAAAGCAAATTACAAAATGTCATCTTATTACTTGTACTTCCTGGGAAATAGTGTTTTGAGTGATTACTTTGTGGCATTCAGGTGTACGTAAAAATCCCAATCAATAATACCATCACAAAGTGGCAACATGATACAGTATGGTGCTATTTTTTTTGGGGGGGCGACAAAAGGAGAGCCCAAATGTGGAGTGGAGTGACAGGCACTGGTGAGACTATTAGATGGCGCTCTATATCAGCCACCACTTGAGTTGGAGCAGCCAAGATGTGCATATATCTATCTCTCCATCTACCTATCTAACTGCCTGTGTTTTATTTAAAATCACAATGAAATGGAAAATGACTTTTTCACCTTGTAAGCTATTTTTTCATGTCGTAATATACACCTATTTACCAATAAATGCCAGCAATTAAGAAAAAAAAATAAAACTTGATGGAAAATAAATGTACCTATAGTGATTACCCCATGAGTGTATTTTCCATGGTGCACAGTGTTTCTATTTTCAATTTGACTATAAATCCCTCAATGAGGAAAAAATAAGATACAGCATTTAAAAAAAAATCTAGCTCTATGCATGTGGCTTTGGCGTCGTTCAACATACAACTGCCAAGATAAACTATGACACACAGAAAACATTAAAGAGAATTTCAATACCTTCTAAGTTCTTTCATAAGAGGTTAGCTAGGCCATATATTCGCTCATCGCGGACATTATTTACTGTTGGTAGACTGTTCTCTTCCAACCTGCTGCTAATGGATTCCTTCATCATCCAACCTAATTCAAACTGCGCCACAGGTCCAGATCACCAGGCGCTGTACTCTCGTACCATGTGTCCCTGACTCTGCTTTACGTCAGGCACCACTGGTTCACGAAAATAGAGCCCTTCTATATCCCATTGGTTTACACCTGCCACTTTTAAATGACTCCTCCCTGTGTTATGTTCCGCTGCTACATCCTATGTTAACAGGAAATATGTCAAAGTAAGGAGCAACATGCTCTCAAAATGGCATTGTGTGCAGTATTGAATTACTCATAAATACATCAACGACTACATTAAAGTGTGTCTCAATAAAAGCCTTTCTTCCCATTAACAGTATTTATATTCTGTCGGACGTAAATATCTGAAATAAATATGGATGTAATATTTTATTGCAACTGGAAATATATGAAACATAGACTAGCAATGGACTCCTTTTACATGGTTTATTTGACAGCTCAACATGAGGTGCATATGACAATGAGAAAAGAAAGGCAGTAAAGGGCAGAGAGGTTCAAAACCAGACCATCCTTTTCTTTTAGTTTTAGCGGCGGTTTGGCAAACAGCATTAGGTAAGTTATCGTTACCTTCTGCTCCACATTGTGGACCAGAGTATTCAAATTCTACACACCAGTCCTGTTTCTTTAAAAATATCCTCCTGTCAGGACCCTTAGGTAAACTCACAGCATCCCTGCCATTTCTGTCCTGCTTGTCTCCATACCCTTCCCTTAACTTCTAATTTGCTCAGTGGAATATCTAAATCAGTTTCCTGTCTCTGCACGGCTTGTTTAGCCAGAGTGTTGACAGCTTCATTCCCTCTCAAACCAACATGAGCTGGAACCCACGTGATCTTTACATAAATACCATGCTGTATATTTGGAGAACTTTAAACAAGAGATCTCCACAGAATGGACTCCAAGAAAGTTGGACGCATGTTCACCCACTTCAGTTTCCATCCCTGGGATCACAAATGCAGCTCCTGTGTGAATTTGTTCTCTGGCTCCTTAGACCCATCTGTGTACATTTTTTAAAAATCTGGCTACTGTATCTGAACATGGGTACAGATGACAGACGGCGGAAGCCAAGTCAAGTTAACTCAATCGGTAACACTTTACAATACGTAACTACGCAATTTTTTGTGTGCAGGAACTACTCATTAACGATTCATTAATGATCAGGTCCTTTGTCATTCGTTCCTCATTCAATCCTCATTCGTTCCTTAGTAACTACAACATTTTTTGTGTAGTTACCATACATACCATACATGTGAGTCATTATGACTCACTCACCTCCTGTTAAAGAGTGTTTCCCATCCACCCAAAACTACATTTCTGAGCCCTCTCATGCTCCCAGCATTCTTGTGATACTCCTTTAGTGGGTTGACACTCTTCATGTCAAGCCCACTAATTAATCATCAGCAGGTTCCTTCTGACCTGTATTGGCATCTCACCATTTTCAACCTGTTGGATTTTTCAATGACCTTGTTAATGTGTCCTGACCATGTTAGTCAAGAGTTGAAATAGACACCTAAAACCGAAAAACATTCACCCTTTCCAACTCTCTGCCGTACATTTTCAGTCGTATTGGCATGCATTCTCTTCCATGTAAATACTGTCTATGTTTTCTCTACAGGAAACTTGAACCCTCAATCATACAGTATACCCATTGTTCCATCTTGTACCCTTCTCACAGTATACGGAATATTTCTTCATCTTTTCCACAAAGGGAGATTTTGCTATAATCTTGCTATACTCTGGAAAATACATCATTAATCACAACAGAGAACATTAGGAACGATCACACTACCTTGATGTGTTCCCTTTTCTACTTTGTGTCTGTTTCTAATCCAACAAAGTCTTTGATCCATTTGCATATTCTACCACCAACTCCTATCATGTCTAACTTAATCAAAAGTCCTTTCCACATCATATCACAGCCTGTTTCTATATCAAACAATACTGCTATCACTGATTCCTGACTAACTTGCGCTTCCCACACTTCTAGGCATATTACTGGATCTATGGTTCCTTAGATAGCATGGATATCTCTCTGCTATCATACATTCCATAATCTTACATGTGTGATGCTATAGGTCTGTTAGACTTGATCAGATCTGTCCCTGGCTTCCTAACAGGGATCACAATTGCCTCCTTACAAGATTCCAGTAATTTTTCTTCATCCCAGACTGTTTTATATAGACTTAAGACCCAATATGATCTTTACCTGGGGAAGTTATTTTGGACTTGGTTATAGCTATTTTCAATGCCTCTAAGGTGAATGGAGAAATAATTAAATCATCCATATCCTGCCTCTTCTCTAGCAAAGAGTGTTGCCTCTCGGTTCCTTTCTCAGAAAGAAGGGGTTTCTGCTGTCAGATATTGCTATCTCATCCTCAATACAGGATAATGTCTTCTGCTGCCACCCATCCTCTTAATCCAGACCCCAAACCTCTCCAACATGGATACTCTCATATACTCATACACTGTTTTATATCAATCTGTTCAATGCATTTTTTGTTTGTTTTGCAATTTACCTTTTTATTGTACCCACTTTCCCTCAACCTCCCTTGTCTACTTTTACTGCAGTTAATGATTTCCTACATCTTCCCAGAACACCCTACCTTTTGACAGCCCCGAGAGAATGGCTGTGAACTTGTTGCTGTTGCCTTCACACCATGTTGCTCCGACCTGGAAGCATCCACACGTTCAGCTCGTTGGGAACCATGGTATCTCTAGTTCTATGAACATAGGTGGAGCAATGGGGGAAGGAGCCTTATACAGGGGTGTCACCCAGGGTCCCTCAGTCTGATTGGATGAGAATATAAATGAAAAGTTTCTGCTTGCACACTCGCATGCAAGTTGTAAACCAATAGTGAAAGCATATCCTGCTTCCTCCATGCCACCATACATAACTAACTATCATTTCAAATCAAACCTGTTTATCAATGTTTTTTCCTGATAAGACAAGTCAGAATGTATAGGGGCTATCAGCTGCACGACATGACTGGCATGTGATTAAAATCCTTTTATCTTACCCTTTGTTGCCTCCTCCAGCAACAACATTCGTTTGGCTGCCAGTACAAAAGATCCTGTCAAAAGAGCCCCGCTCTAAATTGGATCTCTAAAGTATCGTTCCATAATTTAGAAGGCTTTCAATATGTTAGATGACTGTGTTATGCCTTTCTGCCAAAGGGGGATGTTACTCATTGAAGGGGTTTGTTGTAATACAGTTCAATGTCTGTTTAAAAAACACATGAAATAAATGTAGTGAATTTTGCCTCAGTCATTGTTTGATTTGAAATATTTGATTAGTACAGACGAAACCTACTAATTTAATACAACTGCCCCAATACGTTTGCATTTAACTGTATGTCCACCCTGCCGGGTTGTTCAGTCATCCCACTTCACCGCTGTTTGCCAAGTTTCCTCCATTAGTCTTGGTGTTGGTGACTTTCAGACATAAATAAACAAAGGTGTTATTTAAATCCACATAATCCTTGCCGCTGGAAGAAATGCAAAATTCCTGTGGAGATAAAAGGTCGAGGAAGATGAGCAAGATGAATCTGTATTCTTAAGAAACAGGATACTAAAAGAGGAGCATATCCACTTCCAGAGCTACAGCCTGGTACTGCACATGGAGGTGACTGGGGAGCTGTTTGAATTTTAATTTATTTTAATTTAATTCATGATTTTAACCCACTGATGTATTTGTATTATGTGTTGTTGTTGTTGTTGTTGTTGTTGTTTTTTTCATTTATTTGTATGCAACTGTTGTGTGCTGCTTTCTTGGCCAGGGCTCACCTGAAAAAGAGATGCAAATCTCAGTGTGATCTCTCTGGTTAAATAAAGGTTTATTATTATACTACTGTACACCACAAGAACACACAAACAAAAGCCAAAAAAGGAAGAACAGGACAGACTGATAAACTGTTGAATGGAGAAATCATTAAAAACAAATAGTAAGTTAAAAAAAAGCTAAAATGCTGAAATGAAAAAAACAACAAGTGTATGTCTATCATTGAAACCCCAAGACCCAGTACTGGGTGTAAAGGGCAAGGAGAATGGAACAATTACGTTTATTTGTTGTTAAGTTGAATAGTAATGTTACAGAGCAATACTACTGAAATGGCACTTAATCACAATTTGAAAACACATAGATCAACAGCACATGTCCAGACTTATTTTTAAGTCGTCTTTTTAAGTAAATACTGCTAAAATGTTGTTTTTTAAAGAGTTGTGTTTACATCCTGCAATGTTTTGGCTTCCTCAACCACCATATCACCCCAGTTCTCCAGTTCAACCCTGACACGTATCGTCTATCTTCTACTCCCCCGGTATTGTGGTGGCCTGTTCTCACTGTTACAGTCATAGTTTCCTCAACAGTGTGTATAATCACACACTTCGGCATCAACAGCCTGACAGTGGGACGTCTGTGTAAAGCATTTCTGTACAAATATACCAAATATCAACAGATCTACTACAGTCTGAGTTAGAGCTGCAATGATTAGTTGATTAATCGATTAGTTGTCAACTATTAAACTAATTGGCAACTATTTTGATCATCAAATAATCGTTTTGACTCATTCTTTAAGAAAAAAATGTCCAGATTCTTTGATTTCAGCTTCTCAAATGTGAATATGTTCTGGTTTCTTTAGTCCTCTATGACAGTAAACTGAATATCTTTGGGTTGTGGACAAAACAAGACATTTGAGGACGTCACCTTGGGCTTTGGGAAACACTGATCAACATTTTTCACAATTTTCTGACATTTTATGAACCAAACAACTAATCGATTAATCGATTAGTTGTTTGGTTCATAAAATGTCAGAA
>CABFOS010022545.1:0-11475 GCA_900660315.1 Diretmoides pauciradiatus | reverse complement strand
GGGGGGGTTCGCACAGCACAACACCTGGCAGGAACGCAGAACCACGTGCCCAGGTCAAAACAAAAGCTACTCTGTCAAGACGTTTATTGGAAATTAATTTCCTTTCCCCCATCTTTTTGCATTCATAAAACGCAGGACGGAAAAGAACGGCGGAGATATGGGGCACGGCGCAAACACGGGACAGTCACAGGATTGTTTACAGCAGTTCATTAAGGAAACCTTAATTGGCGAAGAGAGAATTTCTCTTCTGGGAGCCATTATTTTGATATTCATCATTTCAGAAATGTTTTTATGTAATTCCTCACTGTAATTCTCAACAATTTTCCAGTTTTAACTCTGCTGTACTATACCTATAGCATATCAGTCAGATTAATACCTGATTTCACCAAACAACTGGATAGAAATTGAGTCTGCTTCAAAAGGATGTTGGAATGTACAAACTTTTACAAATAATAATACAAATAAATAAATAAACAAATAATAATAGAGAAAACCCTTAACTTCGGAGTTAAGGGTTTTCCATGTGACAGCAGCAGCATCTACATCAGTTTTATATGGCATAATACAATAAGTTCAGTCTAAATGATTCATCTGTTCCATCTGTCTATCTGACTTGACCCTCTAGGTGCTCCAGTTCCCATACACCTGTTCCCTACCTCCCTCTGCCTGTACTCCCCTTCCACTCCTTTGCCCCTGCCCCAAACATACATTTGTCCAAGGGATCATCCTCTTCCTCCTTTATCTGCAGTTCAAAGCCTGTTGACTGAATTATCTCCGGACGGTAAGAGAGAGAAAGGAAACAACTGTCAGCAGCTTTCAGTCTGCCGGGGATCCGACAATTGGTTGGTTAATCGGGCCTTGCTGCCTAATCCCAAGGCAGAGAGACAGAAAGAGAGAGAGAGAGAGAGAGAGAGAGAGAGAGAGAGAGAGCAAGCACAGTGTAAGGACACATCAATGCCTGTACATGGAGCTCTCCACAGACAAACGGGCCCTGTATTTCCTCCCGGGGAGAGCAGTGTCATTAGATAGTGGATGTTAGGAGCAGGAGCGGAAGCTGAGGTCTCAGGTTTGAGTGGCCACAGAGAGTGCTTGACTGAGGTGTTGAGAGGAGAGGTGTGGTGGCCAAGCCCACAGGAGGACACAGTGTGGATGTGACTGGTGCACCGAGGGGAAGAAAGAACAATCGCCGCACCGCAGCATGAGTGGAGCCCATTGAACCCAGAGCACCTGTGTTCGCTGATCAAAGGCAAATTCGGTTTGTGCGTGTGCAATACTGTATCAGCCATATTGCTCCCATAATCAGAACAGACTCTAAGCTCAATTAAAAAAAATGAAAATTCAGTCGTTATCTACCAACTCTTAATGTCAGTTGAAACTTTGCTGAAGTTCGTAGCACCACCAAACACACAGTGAGTTAGCTCCCGTAGGCCCGTAGGACATAATGAGGTAAGTATTGGACTATTGGACACCATTCTACAAAGAATTTATGCTGCAAAAGCCTTTTGGAGAAATATGATGGTTTTTGGAGCTGTAAAAATATGGCCCCATTAACTTGAATAGTTAGGGAGAAGGCTGTAATGTAACTACTGCTGCTAACCCACTCTGTTTGGTGGTCCTATGAACTTTAATGGAGTTTGGACTGACATGGGGTTGAGTAGATAATGACTGATTTTTCGTTTTGGGATGAACTATTCCTTTATCATTGGGACTCACTGTAACTATGCCTAACGGCGGCCCACACACATTTGTAAACCCTACATATTTGCTCCGAAGCCATCAACACAACATAAACGTTTTACCACCATATGGCTCGACCCTTAACTACAGTATGGGCTGTTAGATACAGTTGATTTAAAGAAGCGCAAGTCCTCCACATTCACATAGATCTCTCCGCCCCCCCGGCCTCCTCGTCTGTCTTGGCTCTCTGGCACACAAGGTCATCCCCTAGCCAGTCACGACACTCCAATTAAGGCGACTGATGGACGCAGCTAATTGGTAGGATTTATAACCTCCTTTTATTATGCTTTATGAGGAAGGCAAGTGGAGGGCATTACCATTTATAGGCCCCAGGCTTCATGCTGGATCACTGTCATCCGCTACTGTCCAACCTGACTACTGAATACCGCAGCATCCTGAAAAGTGTCCAGCTGGGACATCTGTATGGGAAACAGGCGCAATGTCCCCTCACTCTTCCCTGTTTCTCCTTTTTGATATAATGAGAGAGTCTGCGGGATAGAAAAACGATACATCATACAAACACAAAAGTGACATGTGGAGTAAAAGAGGAAGAGATAACCGAAGAGGGAGACTGAAAGGGGGAGACGGAGGTAAAGGTAGGGTGAGACACAGAGGAAGGCTCCACGGGACGAAACGGCAGGCAGGGCTCCCATAATGAGTGTGTGGTTATTGATTGTATTGTCAGGGTGGCTGACCAGGGCCCCGTGTGCTATGGGCCCCAGTCCATCTGTGGACAATGCAGTCAGTTACAGCTCACTGCTCCGTCTAATAAAGAACAGGCAGATTGATGTCACCAGTATGGTTGAACTCTACCTAACACTCACCAGCACCCCTCTACACACTAGACACACACACACACACACACACACACACACACACACAAAGTGGGACAGTCGATGAGGGTTGAAGGAGGTGAAATCATTTTCTTTTTTACCCTTGGAGGTCCCTTTTTGGGGAATCAGTGGAACTGAGGATCCCAGTTGAGAATATGATTCAAAAATATCCCACTAAAGAGTATTATTATTTAAATGCTTTTTTCGCAGCAAAGCTAGGAATCCATTTAATAGCAATTCCATGCAGCGCTGCTCATGCTCCTTTGTCGTTACGCACCTTGATTCCGCAATACTACAGTACAGATAATTTGCAATAAAGTGTTGTTTTGTAGGATACAAAAACACATGCATCCAGATGTGTGCACACACACACACACACATACACACACACACACACACACACACTCAAATTACGCGCAACCTGTTTGTATCAAGCAGAGCAGGAAAATGCAGCCTGTCAGAGATCTTTGCGTGCATCCCCTAAGGGAAACTACCCCTCACTGTCAGTCAAGCACACACACAATAGGCTGATTTTACCACCTAACAGCAGCACAACACATGTCTACTGCAAAACAACATCTTACACCATGAGTCAGTGTGTGGCATTACAGTCTGGTTGACAGGGTATCAAGTCAGCTCTCTCATAAAAACGGTGGAACGACCATTGTCATAATGACGGCCTCGTGTTCTGCTGGTTAAATTTGTCTACTTTAGGAGGAAGTCAGCGGGACCACCTGAGCGTTTGGCTGCGCCCCAGCCCCAGAGCCTCCGTGGCAGCAGCACGAGCGATTACTCCTGCGCAGCCAGCCAAAACACAAAAATCAATAAACAATCTCAACGTTTCTGAGGGCCTTTCGTCTGACCTAATAAATGTCTCAATTCACTGTTATGACTTCATTTTGCTTTAACGTCTTCTTCATGTGCATCTTTTGCTGATCAATTAGAGAATGGAGTGCCCCGCTGTCATGACACCTGCCCTCGATCCACTGCTGCAACACACGTACAGACACACATTCCTTCCCCAAGCACAAGGTGAAAGGCTATTTTTATCTTTGAAATTAGATACTGTTTGAAAGCACTTTCCAAAATGGAGAGAGAGAGAGAGAGAGAGAGAGAGAAGCCGGCGTACTTGATAGGCAGAAATCCCTGCTGTCCAATGCTTTCAAGTTATTCTACAGCTCATTTTCCAGCATTGGGTAATTTTATCTCGTCTCTATTTGAGTGAGGCTGATTTTTCACATCAGTAGACACAGATGTTAGAACCAGTCTTGTACACTTCTGTCACAAATCCTGTGGAGTAGCGCGGTGCGAGACGTGTACATACTGTACTGTAAGTGTGCAGGAGAGGCTCCATTTCCAGGCTGTCAGTAGCAATGACGACCACAGTGTCTCTCTCCAGGCTGGTCCCGCTGTCACAGGCCCTAATCCTGGTGCTGCAGGGATGACAGGTGAGTGGTGCCAGAGCCCCTGGACTATGACTGGAAGCTCTGGGAGAATCTCGTGCACGCTCCTCTCTTGTCTCCCATCGATTCTGCCAGTTCCCATTATTGTCAATCACAGCAGCATCGTCTCCATGGGAGGAGTTGTGCATCAAGCGATCACCGGAGCAGCGGGGTGCGGAGGAGAGGAAAGCAGCGCGGCGTACGCCTGCCAGGCACCACCCCGGCATGGGGCCACCAGGGGCCCCCCTCAAGAGGCTCGCCTGGGCAGGATGCCACAACTCGTACTGGGACCTTTTGTATTACAACCGCAGTGCACACGGCTGGGAAGCACAGAGGGGTGAAACCTCTGGAGCAGAAGTGCTTTGTGTCGGCAGTAGGAGCAGCTGAGGCCCTTGCCACAAACATAGTTTCACAGGGCTGTCAGCAGGAAGCATTACTGCTCTCTCAGACGTGACTGCCTTGTTAGAAAAATGACATAATAACAATGACAGGAGTAATGGAACAGAAGTGAGGCACTGTTCTGCAGGATAAGGAGGGCTGAGGGAGGTGGCTGCTCTCCGGGGCCAGGTCCATCAGAGAGCCCCACATGGCTCCGGTGTGGGCAGGTCCCCCGGTGGCTCCTGACCCTGAGTGGGCTGCTGGTGTGGTGCTGTGCTGGCGTTCTGGTTGGGTAATGCAACCATGCGGCGGCTATAAGCCCTGGAGATTGATGGGAGTGGTGCCCTCCCTGTAAAAGATTATCCGCTCACCCGCTGGAAACAAAGCTGTGATGGAAATTCGTCTCGCATCATCAGCAACAAAATATCTACACGGCGAAGCGGGAGTCTCTCATTTTTCATGGGCTATATATTAAATAAAAAAGGGCATTAAAGAAAAAGGGAAGGGGGGTGGCCTGAGTGATAGCACTAGTTAGTATTTTTTTTAAATGGGCCACTTGAATCGGGGAGATTATAAGGTTTTTATTGGCTGTCAGGAAACACAACTTTCTGCGTACTTCACCCACTGAAGCTCGTAACACTCTGATTAAAATGCCAGCAGAAATGAAAAGGAATGGTGCTGGTGTAAGACACTGGAAAAGCAGCAGGACAAGCACAGATGCCCTGGAATCTGCTCTCTCTCACAAATACTCAAGAGCAGCCGCACGCAGACGTAGAGCACAGTGTGAATGAATAGGCCACTCACAATCCTAAGACGTGGGATTTATTCACCAAGTTTCACGCTCCACTCCGGCGACAGGATCCTGTTAGGGTAAAGGAGACTGAGCCATGCTTATTCTAAGCAGGATGCATAAGATACATCAACTAGAGTGTTATCTCACTCTACTGTAAGTGAATATTGCATTCAGCTGATATGTGTTATTTGAATTTCCCATTAAGGGGGTGGGGGGGCTGAGTGAAAAAGCTCACTGATGCTTGCTCATTTCACACCCAAGCACTGAACGGGAACCTTGCTTCATAGTTGCAGTGTCATAGTGGTGATAAGACTGGACGGATGGAGGCCGCTACTGAGTGGGTTACTAGTAAGAAAACTGACTGCTGTTACTCAAAGGGTCACCTACATGAAAGCTGCCATGTCACTTCAGAGCCTGGCCACCATTTACTAGAAACACAACCAGTTTTTACCTGTGATCACTTTGTCACTACAGGATCTTTTCCAGTCTGCTTGATTCTAGCGCTTTTGCTTGCACCGTGCAGGACTCGACCGACGCCGCAGATCAGAACCCAGGATGAAAGTAACAGATTGAAATGGGTCATTATATCAAATTGAGGGACTCCAGTCTGTTCACTTCTGACAGTTTGCTCAAATTTAACTTTCAATTTCCCATAGTAGAGTAAGGCAGAGAGAGTAAGAGCTGGCTCTTTCTGACGAGAGGAAGCCATTGATTTTTCCTCCATTTCACCATCAATCTGGTGGAGAAGAGGTGGCTGTGGGTGCTCAGACAGTTGATGATGTGATTTGTAACTGTGGACCACCGGTGAGCAGAGAGAATTGCTCCAACTCTCAACACGTGGCAAAGTGACTGCCGCCTTCTTCAGCATCCAGCCACAAGATTAACAGTGGGGGATCTATTGATAATCTCCACAGGCCGAAGGAGTATTTCCTCTGTCACACAGCCACACTGCAGCCACACTTCCATTTATACTCAACAGAACCACTGTCACATCTTGTGGGGCTCTGCAGTGTAATTTTATTGTGAAATGCATTCAATATGTATGTATTCATATGCAATAAAGCATATGTAGAAATATGTTGATTTTTTAAATCACATTTTACATGCCGATCTATCAGCATGTTTTTGAAGTCAGTGGTTTGATATTCAACCTTGATTTCGAACATTTCCACAATCATCATGACCATTGAGACTAATTTATTGAACACAAATGCAGTATTTGGAATGAATACGTTTACGACAGGCATACTGTAGTATACTGTAGGCATACTTTACTGTAAATACTCATGACACACAGGAATGAACAATACATCACCTATTGCATAGGAAAGACATGACATAATCTGTTTAACATTTTTGCATTCAAAATATTATGAAATTGAACAAATGTCACAAATAGATTTAAATCAGTTTCCTATCCAACAATAGTCTAGATTCAATAAAACCTCCTAGAGTTTATACAACAGCTCTCAGCTGGTTATTTTGACAGAGTTGGGACAGCTACCACATAAACACTGCACTGTAGGTCTGATTGAATTTTACCATTGTAATGTCTATCTAACATCTAGTGACACCGCGCAGGCTTTCTAAGGAAGGAGTAATCCTCTTTAGATCATTTGCAAAGCAATTAGGCATGCTTCCACTGCTATTAAATATAAAGATAACAGCCTATGAGATAAGATGCTATTTGTGCTACATATCAAATGGGATAGCTGCCTAAGAGCCCTGATATGGGAGAGATAGATTTAAATCCATGTAATGAAATAAAAAAATATGATAGTAAAAAATTAGAGACATATCTACTGTACTATCTATCATGAAATTGAATTTGTGAATTTAATGTTCACAAACTTAAAATTGCTCAATGGATGGACCTAAAACTACACATCACATCAGAAATACTACACGTATATATATATTTAATACAGTGCAATCATATTAAATGGACATGTTTCATGGACAATATCAATGTTCTGACATTCCATTGAACAAGGCAAACATATAATTACTTTGAGCTGCCAAGTAAATAAGAGAGATAATGTACAATACGAGTTACTAATGCAGCACCACCACACTGACAGTCACAGGAAGCCCAGAGACCACACAGGGCTTGATTGTATTGAGAGAAAGAGTGCCCACATCAAGCAACATCACTCTTGAAATTCAAAGTGAGTTGAACCATTATGACTCGCAACATGCATTTGTCAGCAGGAACCAAAAAGACTCTTTTGCATGTGTTTCTATCATCACTTGCTACACAGCAGAACAAATGCCACTGACAAGAAAGCAAATTCCCCAGTGACCTGTGACCCAGGTTACAGAGGGGCCGCCCTGCGTGCATAGAGAGGAGGTTCAAACAGAGTTTATGACTACATTATCTCTTCCTCATCTCCTCTCCACCCGTCAGTGGACACTGGAAGCCACCGCGCTGGAGGAGACAGACCAGGCATCACTCATTCACTCGCCTCCTAGGTGCCTTTGTCAGGTGATTGCTGGCGGAAAAAGGAAAACAGATCAATACATCTCCCATGGGCCTGACAGGTAATCTTTACCTGGGATGAAATATGAGCGGTACCGGCCTGCTGGATTCCTTAACTGTAACAGGGCAATTGACTGGCTGCACTGAAACCATTCTCCCACTTCCTGCCATTGGAAATTCATTTTGGGCCATATGGTCTGGCTGAGACGTCATTATGGTGACTGCTAATTACCACGGAAGCAGGTGAGGCGTTTCCCCCTGCTACTGATGAAACTTAATCTCAACCAAAGCGACTTCCTCCCTGGGCACCAACACATAGACTGATGGATAAGGCAGAAGCTCTCCTTAAAACACTACACAGTCAATACCCGTCAACAATGTTCACAGGGATCTCTCTTGTAGTAGCCTTTGATTACTTTATCGAAAGAAAAGAAAAAATCTTCTAATTATGGACATCAATGTGTGCTGTTCCTATCAATCAGTTCTACATTCTAGACATGGTGCTACCCAAGAAGAGTCCCAGTACTGCAGGACTCCCTGCAGCCGCTCTGGTCAAGCTGCAGCAGCAGGAGCCAGGGGGGGCGGGCCGGTCTCTGCCTCAACACTTTGACTGATTCCTGTGGCAGGATGTCTTGTGAGAGGCATCCATTTAGACGAGTGTGCACACACAGCATTTATAAATGTCATCCCGTGCCAACATGATCACATAAACCCTTCTCAGAGGGATGATTGCGTAAGTATAACTCATGTTAATTGACAAATCTCATTCTACTCAACCTGAATCTTCTCTGTTAAATATGGCTTAAAGAGGCATGCAGGAATAGTTGATAATAACACTATTCGTATCACTAAAAAATAATTCTCATCACATGACTCCTATATATAAAATGCATTAATTTGAAGATAGTGTACTGGCTAAGAAATAACTGTGAGCAAGGATGCCTGTTCTCCTCTCCTGTCGCTACCTGCTCCTCCAACTCCTCTCTGCCTGCTGTCAGTTCCAGAAACAACTAATCCACCACTGCTGAAAAACAGGCTGCTCAAACGGATTCGCAGCTGGCCTTGAACTTAAATGCATTTGGGGAAATTTGAATATGGAAGGTAAGCTGAAGAGAACAGAGGCAGCCCTCGGAGGACCGCAACTACGCTCCGTCTATGTTGTGTTAATGAGCACCTTTGTAGCGAGTGTAGCTTTTCAAATCCATGCTAATAGGAGGCCTGTACTTTGTGCGGCTCTCTACCGGCGGTCGCCTCTGTGAACCCTGTAGCAGCATGTGGTCGCTCAACATCCTGACGCTCTCCTGTCTCTGAGCTAGCGACGTGCTGCTACACAGCCTCGTCGGTCCCGCTACGGCAGGCGTAAAAAGTGGAGCAGACACCCCCCCGGCCACTCCTGAACCATCTTTTCCCGGTGTCCCCGCTGACAATTGCTGGGCTACTAAAGAAGACATAATTGTTGGGCCTGTGTGGGAGCAGGTGGCCTGGAGACTGTGTGTAGAATACGGGAGGAGCTGCCCGGTGCCGGAGTCTTCAGTCGCAAACGAGGAGCCTCTTGAAGCTGCCTTCTTCCTGGAGGGCTTGGCTGGCTGAGGAGCGCTTAACCAGGCTTGATTGCATTAACATTTCTCATCCTTAAACTGGAAAGACTTGATGTAGCAGTAAAATGCTGATTAGAAGAGCAATGATGTGTTCCGTATTCGTTGTGGGGGTTTTTTTTGTCATAAAGTTTGTGCAGCAAAAGTTTTAGCCATCTGACTCTCTGGCACAACACCTTTCCTTTTGTTACAGGGCCTTCTTCCAAGCGAGGGCATTGCTTGGTCCCACCCCCTTTCAGTTCTCCTCCTGGTCTGTCTGGGGGTTAAATAGGCTCTCGGGCTGGGTGAGGTCTGGCTGGTCAGAAGTAAGCGTTGCTGCTGCACTTGATGCCCCTGAAGCAGCCTCTAGCGTTAAGGTGTTACTGGCTCCTTGTGCCTCTTCTCCCTGCAGGTCTCCCTTATGAAAGGGGTTGCAAGCTGTAGAGGAAACGAAAGCACACGTCACATTCTGGGATCATACAGCAGAGCACTGAGAGCAAGTAACAGTTTTGGAAAAGATATTCACATTTTCCTGGATTCTTTTCACTGGACAACTCCCACAATAAGAATTACATTTCGTTCAGGACTCGTGCATCGCTCCCCATTTTAGGTATATTGAAATAAACCTTTGGAGCAATCCTGTCCTAATAGGCTAAGTGTTAATGAGGTTTTGGTCAAGTGAGCCCAATCCAATTTGGCCCCATATGACTTGTGGACATGGTTATTAAAAGGCCAATCTGTGCTGCTCCTATGGCTTAACCCCCACCGCCACCCCCCACCCCCGCCTTCGGTTATGCTGTGTGAGGTGCTGTGTGTTTTTGACTCCATTCATCACATGTTCACATCTCACTGACCACCTTCCTTTTTTAAAGACCCTCATTCTCTCGATCGTGTTCACCTTTAAAACTTTCCGTGTCTGGGAGTCAGGGAAATATCTGAAACAGAACTCGGTCCAATTTTCCCAGAAGACAGAGGAACTCTAAAACAATTGCACGCCTTAACATGCTTTCCGTTTTCCTGCTTCGCATTGATAAATAAATCTCTCCCGCTCTCCCAAAAAAGTGAGCGGCGGTCACACGAGACATTTGCTAGGCAGTCCCAGAGCAGAGGACAAGGGAACTAGAAGTGACATTGTGGCTCTGGGCTGTCTCAAAGGATTAAGCATTACAGCATTCACTGGCATGTGCTTTTGCTCGTTCCCATTATATCTGCTTGTGCCTCTTTCCAGATGACTTCTTCCCCAAACTGATCCGGCGGGCAAGATAATTGATTAATATTTCTTGAGGGAACGATGACTAACCGTTGCTTAGGCTCAACCCAAACACTCCGAGGTCTCGGGTTAAACATAGTTAAAGTCCTGGATCAAAAATACAGGCGTCCCTACTTGATAAATATACAGGCGACATTTAGTCACAAGCGTGTTTTCATGCACGCAGCATTCCAGACACTGGCTCATATCCCAGGTCAAGGTCACATTCAGGATATGCTGTTGATATGCATCTTCACATCCTGATGTTTTAAATAAATAAACCCACCATTACAAATATTATGACAGAAAGTCGAGGCTGCAGAAAACCTATACTGTAGGAAACGGGACAAAGTGACTACATGCAAAAGTAGTCAAGCTAATACAGGCGTATCCAAGCTGTCATATTAAGTTTCTCATGATTGGGCTAAGAGCATATCTGGGTTATAGTCAACAACATATGGCGTTCACATGCACCAACTCATAAACAGCAAATTTGAGTATCTCAGAATATTAATGTGCTTGTAAACACGTTCACTGAAACAGGAGAACTTAGAAATGTGAATAATCAGCTGCTTGACTTTCTATTTCGATTGACTGTTTGACTACGTGGTTAAAATCCCTACACCTATGTTTAATTGTTTTAACATCAAGGTCAATGGAGACATTATGACATAATGATTTTCTGTCAATGGGAGAATTACAGTACACGCATTTATTGGGGGTGATAATGGGTGGTTGAATGGAACCATCTTACCATTTTAATAAGCTCTCATGTGATGCTCTCTAACAACAATCATTACAGGCCTTCCTGGAGCACTCGCCTTCCCCCTGTTTATTAATCAGCTAATTACACATTGACAGTAATGGGCCTCCTGATTCCCACACTTAAAATGAACAGGGCTGAATAGCTCTTTAATGATTAGCCTTTGTGTTTCTCTCGCTCTCTCTCACTCACTCATGAACCCACTACACACACCACACACACACACA
>CABFOS010022543.1:5610-23447 GCA_900660315.1 Diretmoides pauciradiatus | reverse complement strand
ACCTCCGCTGACAATGGCGGCAGTTGTCACAAAGTACCACTAACAATGTCAGCGAGCAATAAAATGATACTGAACATTCATGGCGTTGGGACGTCGTCACATAGAAGAACAAGAGCCTGGAAATCATTTGATATCCCCCTACTATAGCTTGGTTTCACTTGACGTCACGCCGCAGGTGGAGGTCGTCAGGTGGAGGTCAGGAAGTAATTTGCTAGCTAGCCTACCGTCGTGAAAATGCCAGTGTGTTGTGTCGTGTACGGTTGTTCCAATCGATCCAACCGAGAGATAAACAAGAGGTTTTACCGAGTGCCAAAGGCTATCGTCCATAAAGGGGAGAAATTAAAAAAGCTAACCGAAGAACGCAGGAAAAAATGGCTTTCAAACCTACGTCTGCGGTCGGGAGGAGCTAGTTATGTCCATCGCCTCGAAAGCAGGCAAATCATATAAATCAGGAGAAAAGTCGCTCTTCTTCAGCCGATAAGGATCGTATCCTATGTGTTCGGTGATTTTCTCACGATATCTGCGCCGTGCAGGCTCGTCTAACTTTTTCACATAGTCGGTGTCCTCCATGGTTGCAATCTGCATTCACTGCGTTTTCACTTCCTGACCGCCACTTGAATTTCGCGCGTCATAGAAGTCACGTGACTGAAACCAAGCTATTGTCCTAATGCAAAGTAGACCACAGGTAAGATGTTCACTGCTCAGCATTTTCTGAACCAGATACATCTGAGAACAGGACAGTTTAGTGTAAGTACACAGGATGATGCATCTGCGTGTATTTAACCCTGTTATTACACAAATCTTATCCATTTTGTCTTTTCGCCGCTGATAGATGATGTCCTACCTCATAGTCTACACTTCACTAATACAAAAGGGCTGTGAATCTGTGAAGGGTCATTGTATTTTCCTTCCTGTATTTTTACAGCTTGGCCTTATGGATCCAGAGCCAAGTCTTTGCATGCGATGTCCTCTTTGATTTCAGCCGAGTAAAAACCCGCCGAGCCGCTAACAGACAGTAACGTGTTATATTTATGGTCCCATTAGTCCAAACACTTGTCTCCTCTTCATATTGTTTCATACCGGTGCTGTGTAATGTGTGTTATATACGAGGACATGATGCCTTACAGACCTCTGACAGCGAAGCAGCTTTTACTGTGCTGCTCGTACCCATATAGGTGCATGTGTTACTAGATTCCTTTAGGTGTTTATGAATGGTTTTTATGATGCCGATACGGCCTTTTAATTAATGATGATTGGAGCAGTCCAAAGGTCAACAATTATTGATTTAAAGGTTCTTTCTTTCCTGTGATTATGGAGTCTCATTGTGTGCTGCAGTCATTGCCATTATAAAGATCTGTGGCCTTCTTGTCAGTGTACAGTATTTAGATTTTCTCAGCAGTTTGAGCAATAAGGAATCAGTTCGATTGAATTCAACGCCTTTCTCGTGTAATCTCAGGAACATATCAAGACGGACGGTGGTGATTAAGCCATTGTTACTCTGACAAACAGCGAAACTGAAGGAGCGCAGACATGAGGATACAGTACAGCAGACCCCTCTCCGGCTTTATTATGCCCATGTTAAATTGTACAATGGATGAGCAGGTCAGAGCTACAGATTTTATTGAAAAAGTGTTTCTTCCAATTGGCCCTGCCAGCGAGGGTTGTCAAAGTCTGACAGCTGGCACAGATCAGGACAGTGTGCTGCATTACGGCCGTCCGCTGGTTACCATGGAGCCGCATTAGAAAAGACAAAAAGCATTTCTGGCTAATTTTATTACAATGCAGGAATAGCCCACATAATGTGCAACAGTAATTACGTTTAGCACAGTTGCGCCCGTGCTCTCGCAGCCATGAATGAGAGACACTGACCATGGTCTGATAGTTTAAAAATCGCCATTAGCCTATGCTACTTAGGGCCAGAACATTTCACATTTTATGCTCTCGATCTGCTTCGCCACTGAAATCTTCATTTGTTTTAATTGTGCATGTGTTTTTTTTTCTACAACCACAAAGACAATAAACATGTTCCCTGAGTGTTGCAAATCAGAAATGTGTTTTTTCCCACCAAGTTAAAATGTGAAAGCGGTTATCCAAACAGTGGGGTGGAGCTGTTCTACCCGGCAACACAACAACTTCAAATGTTGTCCTCTATTTTCAACTAATGGGCTTATTTCTGCATCGTCAGTCATTCTCTCTTTGGGGAATATGTACTATCAATATAAAACGCTTTGCCTCTGTTACATTACAACGCCTCAATATGGACGGATCTCAGAAACGAATGCCAAACGCTGCAGTGATTCACTGTCCACAGCAAAAGCTCTTTGAATAGTTGAACAACAAGGAACTCTGTGGTAATAGGTTATGTTTACTTACAAGTCACTGGATGTCATTGGATTGAGTTTATTGAAGATGAATTTCTGGATTTTAGCAGATTTTAGCTATGTAGCAATTTCCCCTCAGATTTAGAAACCCACTATAGTGTATTCATCTGATAGAAAGTCACAAAATCCAAAGTGTGCAGTAACAAAGTCATGATTAGGACTAAAAACTGCTGCAATGCTCTTTTCTGCAAAGTAACATAGACACTTTAAACACAGATTCTCTGCTCATTAATGGCATCTTTTTTTTGGAATTTTCTCTCATCAGCCACTTTTTTTCTTATTAAAGTTTCTATGCTTCACAACAGTTCTTTCAAGTTGTCCTCTGTATCGCTCAAACTTTTCCACGATATTTGCTGCCTAGCTTCGTCCAGAAAATTAGGAAACCTCCCCTGGGCACATAAAAATGTCCGCTGTGCATTCCTAAACTGTGCCCAGTAATCTCTCTTTGGCTTTGTTGAGAAAATGATTTGTTCCTCCAGGAGACCTCGGCTCATAGCCCTGAGACGTTACTGTTTGATTTCCTGCGTAGGTTTTAGAGCTTTTGCTGGGGGACTGCGGCTCTGGCTCCGGTGCCATTTGGCAGACACCCCCACGGGCTCCTTTTTACTTTCTTGTGCTCTCTTTTAATTTCATTACTTTCACTGTGACCTCAATTAGCAAAGACTCAGGCCCAGGGAGTGACATTCTGCCTGACAGAAGAGACCTGGTGTAAAGCTCGGTCTTAGTGAGAGGTGGCGACGGCCTTCCTAAAAAGAGTGCACGTTTAGTATCCTCTGAAGTTCATGATTCCATGTGGCTCTGTAGTCTGGCTTTGTTCTGAAAATTGCCACAGTAAAATGGATTATGGTAATTTTGCGAGCAAATTCCTATACGTTCATGAAACATAGGAGTTTTGCACTGTTTGAATGATATCCACTTACATTTATTGCATTGCTACAGCTGTACTGCCACATGGAATGAATCTTTCAAAACAAGAAAAGAAAGAAAAAGCAGCAAAACTTAAACACGACTCTCAAATTCACTTCATGTGTAAAGAGAGTATATTTTATAGTGAAAAGCAAACAATCAATTTGCCAGTAATTTCCGAGTTCCAGCCAGTAGTATATTAAAGAAAAAGAATCCCACCCTTCAAGCCCTTCACGCTTTCACACTCAGGCCGAGCAGAGGCATGGGGAGTCAATATGTCAGCGTTTATGGATGCCCTGCGGAGCTGCACAGGGCTGTCAGGCCCCTATTCATGCTCTAATGGCCCCCTGAGGAGCTCGTCTCTCCAGGCTGAAAAGGCCGGGAGGCCCAGTGGACGCCCTGTTGTTGAAGGTGAGCGTGCGCTCTCATGGACGCGCCGCGCCTTCATCCATATGACAAGAGCCATAAAAGAGCATCGCTTTCGCTGCTTCTCCCTCTCGGTATTCTCTGCTTTCTCTCCCCCCCCCCCATTTTCTCCCCACCTCAAAAAGAGAAAAGGGGGCTAATTGTTTGTTGTGAGAGCCAAAGATTATAGAGCCTCCCATCTTTCTTCCTCCTTTGCCTTTTTCTCCTCGTTTTCAAGCCCCCTACTCCTTTTCTAAAGAATGTGATTCTATCCGAGAGACAAGGGAAGAAAAGTATTGGAATTTTCCTGTGGAATGTTGATGTAAAAGAGCGTAACTCTGACACCGGCCATGAGACACGGTTGTGTTGGTAGCAGAAGTAAGGCTGCTTCTCCTGCTCCACCAGGTCCTTTATGGCTCATTTTGTAGTGCTATAAATTATTGCTTTATGTTGTGTAATATTTTAGGTCTCTTTTCTACTTCTCTGACCTCACTTATCTCTCAGGAAACCCAACAGACTTTAGGCCCACCTGCTAAACAGGTATAGACATGAGACAAAGCTGAGTCCAGTGACATCTGTCCAAAAAGGTGACTGAAGAAAGATTGTGTGATTTTTATTTGAGATAGATGGTGCAGTTTAATATCCATATGTGTCGTTACACATCACCTCCAGATTCAATTTCAGCTAAATGTCAAATCACAGCTCAGAGAAGGTCAGTGACAACTGAGGGGAAATGATGATGGACTCTGGCATGTTTCCAAACCAAGTAAATACTTGATTTTTCCATATACACATTCTTGTTATTTGTTAGTTATATTTCTTAAGTTATTCGGCTTATTGATTTGGATATTTTGTACTAATCCATATGGTTTGATTCAAACCGTACCGGAGCTATTCACCTTTAAAGTTTTATTCTAAGGGATGTACAGTAGATACTTCATAGAGAATTCTCCAACCCGTTCTGGTTATCACTGTAGTCTATCTTGTACTCACATAAGGTTCCTATCTCAGCTACATCCTCTGGTAAATGCTTTGAATCACATGTCTCCTTTAACTTGGCGTCCCCTTTGGGATACACAGGCAAGTGCATTCAACACAGATGCCGCGCCATTCTCAGAGAAATGCAAATTGGGAAGTTGTTAGTTATTTGATGTTGCTGCATGATCCCCCCCGCCCCCGAAACATCCCTGCACTCCAGTGTTGCTGGTTCAATTGCATGCAGTCCCGGGGACACCGAGGCTGTTTATATGCAGGCCCGGAGCTGCAGAGACAGCGCAGAGACAGATGCATGTCAGAGATAGCAGATCCCATCGCAGGCAGATGCCTCTTATCACAGGCCTGTTTGCATAATTAGGCCTTTTGATATTCACCCCCATCTGACTGACAAAAAGTATAATTGCAATATCAACTACGACAAAAGGTAGGCACAAAATAAACAAGTCAACATAAATAGGGAGAAAAGACGGTGGTGTTATTTTTGTCCCGTGGGGGGAAAAAAGACACAATTTTGAACTAAATCTGCTGTCAGTCACAGTCAACTGGTGTGACTCGGTGCTCAGGGGCTGGTCCTGTGAATGCCTGCAAAACACAGAGCGTGAGGCCTGATTGTAATTATGCTGGAACTAATATGCTTTTCAAAATGAGCCATTATGAGCTAATGCTGCGCTGCCAAAGCGCTGTCTGTTTTTGTCCCTCTGTCTTGGATAGTTTGCGAAGGTACGGCTGATATTGAGGCCACGGGTTGTGTCGGTATGAGAAACAGTCTGAGTTGAGCACTACTTCACTTTAGGCTTAATCCTGACTCACAGGTAAGTGGAGAGAGGAGGAGGGAGGAGGGAGGAGGGTGAGGACAGATGCCCCCACCTCCTCCACCTCCTCCACCCCTCAGATATGTTTCTTTATTTGTCAAGTTCATTGTGAAGATTCCACTCGTTGATGTTCATATTGCTGCAGGTGCTTATTTTATTATTTTATTAGGTTTGTTCTGCTGCTATTTGTGTAGTAGATACTGGATCAGAGTGGAGGGGAAACCCACCTAAACCCATAGTCTCATCTTTTAAAGTTATATAAGGATCTGGTTTTTATTCATGCTTTTCTGAAAAATGCCTTATGATGTCCTATAAATCTGTATCCTCACAGATCACTTAGTTAATTGCCTTCACTGACTGGACAGCTGTCTGTTTAAACAGTATTACCTCAGCGTCTCGGGGGTAAAGGTGGAGGACTGAAGGAGGAGAGAGTCCATGGGGCTGCATGGAGGAAGAAGACAAGGAGGGGGTAGAATGAGGGGGTAGAATGAGGGGGCGAAGGGGGGGGGGGTTTTGAGGAAATTGGGTGATGAGTATTCCATCTGCCTGCAGTCTGAGGAGTCTGACTAAGGGGTCAGCTAAAGACCATCAGAGGAGAGAGCAGTCTTTAAACCTCACACTAACCTGAAATCTCTTAACCCACAGCCAAAGCACGAGAGCGTTGTTTCAACTAGAGGACGTGATCAGAGATACAGAAGCATTCATGGTGTCTGAAAAAGTGTCCATACAGTCGTTTATGGACGGTGACGGAATAATAGAACTTTTTGGAAGTAATGAGATTCAAATGAAACGCGCCTGGCTGTGCACGTTCGCCCCTTAAACGTTATTTTGAATCTTAATCAAGCACTCACTTGGACAACGCGGCGTCTGAACCTGATTAATTCCTATTTATACCGGCTGTGTTTTTAAATCAATAGGAGAGAAAACCTCGGGGGCCCCTGGAGGAGGGTACACGGCGCTAATCATACCCACTGGATGGCACATAATTAGCCTCTAATTGGGAGATAAGTGACGAGACAAGGCCTGAGCGCTTTATCAATACCCCGCAAACCTTTGAATGGAATTACAGCAAAGGTTTTATATGAAGGTCTAATCAGAACCAACCTCATTGTTTCTTTCGTTCATTGAGTGGCGAAGACCGTTGAGGAATTGACCTCGACAACCCTGCAGGGATTTTGTTTGTTCGATACTATCCTCTACCATTTGGACTTTTATTAACATTGACACGTGTAAGATTGATACCAACATAATACGGACTAAAGGAAGACCTGAGTGATTCCTGTATCTAAATCAAGTTATGTCGACTACGGAAGGTTTTCATGAGCAGATAGTGTCTCGTTGTCTTTAACCATGTAACCATGTCTTTACCAAACATCATGGCGGCGGCGTGCTTTGTACACACGGGCATGTGAAGAATTTGCCGTCTAATCACCAAATCTTGTCTGCATATAGATGAGTTTTGCATCCAACGCCGCATTTGGCCGCTCCACAAGCCGTTGCTAATTACAGGCAGAGCTGTTGACCTTCAGCCCAGAGTGTGCTCGTGGTTCATGAACAAGAGCAGATGTGTTGGCGCTACACAACACATATGGCACCGCAACAGTACATGCTATTGTGCCGTCTCGCCATCTACCTTATCAGTCATTAGCCTACTGTAATAGTGACACAGACACTGGCACAGAAGGACTTGGCACGACCGTGTGTGCTTGCACCTCTAAACTGTCTCGAACAAAGGGTGAAGGAAACATGAGGAGAAAGAAAATAATGTGAGTCTTTGGTGTCTGGCTTAGAACCCCTTGAGTCTGAGTCTCCTCTGGCCCCCGTCTCCCTGTAGGACACAGAGGTGACTTTGGAAAGTGATCTGTGGGCCGCGGTGGTGGTCTCAAGTGTTGTCATGGCAAGTTACCGGGCAAATGGATATACGCATCCTCATGAAAACCAACAAAGGGATATGTGGTATATGTACATATTCAACTTTGTATGTTCAAGGGTGTTCTGCAGAAGAGTGAGCCCGCGTTTCAAGAATCAATCTTTATTAAAAAGGATAAGACTGAAGAATTGATTTAATGAATGCGGCCTCATGTCCTGCGGCCACATGTAATCCGCAGAGAATCATTGAGCATGAGCTCAGGGGGACAAAAAGATGTTCGTAGAAGACTCATGGAGTGGCCTGTAATGATAGTCTCCATATAATCCCATAATTCCTTGTTTAATTAAACTCCAGCGCTGGCCTTGAGACTCCGCCAGCTCTGTTGCTCTTTTGTTCTCACAGTTGTTATTTGGAGGCTAGGTTTGACTGTTCTTTTGTCCACTTATCGCGTCGGAAGATTCTAGCGGAGTGAAATATAAACAGAGTGTATCGGTGGAACTGATGAATTAGATAAATTAGATGCTTCGGATTCACTCGGGCGAGACGCTGAGGTGACCGTTACCATTTTCAGGGGCCTCTGTCGGTAGCGGGAATCTCTCCATGCGCCCTCTTTCTTCAGTATCTTCCTTTATTTCCCCTCTCCCACACTTTCTGGACTGTGCATGATGCAATCCAACTATAGGCCCGGAGCAACGCTGGCACGTCACACTGCCTTGTCAATGTCTCAATGAGCAAATTATGAAAATATGAATTTTATGACATGAAATGAAAAGGGCCATGTCGCTTGAAAAGACATGCAGAGGAGGTGAAAATGATGCAATTTTCTAAATTCAGTTATAATGGTAATGTGCAATGGTAATGCGTATTTGCTGTCAAAATGTCCCTGTCGGCCGGGATTGTGCAGCTTTGTGCTGTATCTATATTCCTCAAGCAGAAATACAGCTTAGTTGAATGCCTAAAATGTAATGTAAAATATGTTCTAATTCATTTAATGACAGCATATGGAAACACATGGGACTGAATGGTTCTGGTGTGATATTGTGTTGTAGTTTCTGTGCTGTTTAGGAGCAGTGTGCCCTGGGCCAATGAGAGAGAATAGTGGGGTGAGGAGCAGCAAGGTGGCCTGTGCAGATTACCCCTTCCACCCAGAAACACCCCCGCTCCCCTCTCGCTGCCTTCGGCCCTCTGCCTTAACAGCCTCTGGGGTCCCACTCAGAGACAGGATTGTGTATCAGACCTCTTCTATATTATATAAATATCTACAGATTAAGATAGTATTTGCTCCGTTGTGCTTTGAGAGAGGGGTAGCTGTCATTTGAATCCTTTTTTACAGCCCTTCCCCCTCACGAAAGTCGCTTGCAGGCACCATAGCAACTGAAGAGGGTTGGTCCCCCCAAATACAGATAATGCTGTTGGAGCTATAGTGGCTTCAAAACACATTTGATGCTCTACAAACAGTTTATTTACACAAAAGATGGCTCGATCAAATGAACCAACCTCACTAACTCGCTGTACATCGTAACATCCCGGGATGTCCCTTTCTTCCGCCCCAGGTAATCGCACAGATGATGGTTCAGATGTGGATTCGGAGCCCGACCTGCCGCTAAAGAGGAAGCAGAGGCGCAGTCGCACCACCTTCACAGCTGAGCAACTGGAGGAGCTGGAGAAGGCTTTTGAAAGGACACATTACCCTGACATCTACACCAGAGAGGAGCTGGCCCAGAGGACTAAGCTCACTGAAGCCAGAGTACAGGTTAGACATTAAGGGATGGATGAGCATGCTGGAACACGCAAACACGCACACACAACCGCACATGCCCACACACAAAACACGGTGTATGTAATGTATGCACGCACGTTCAAACACACGTGTACATGAACATTTTTGTTTGCGTGTCGTGTCAGGTTTTATTTTAGACATAAAGTTGCCTTTCTTTTAACCAAAGCAATGATGTATTCATCTGTCAGGAAGATATTTCCTATCCGCTGTATTCGTCATGTTAGGGAGCTCAAAGCCTACAATAAACCTTCAACTCAGCTTGTCTTAGAGGGTCTGACAGAGATGCTCCCCACCTTCACACCTCAGCCCTCAGAACCTGTCTGACATGTGGTTATATGTAAGACTGAAGGACGATATGTACAGTAGAGTTATAGCAGCAGCTGCTCTAGCAAAGAGAAAGAGAGGAAGAAAAAAAGAGAGGAGAGAGAGAATGCATTCCTGATGGATTTCTCATTTCGGCCTTTGGCCAGGATCTCATCCCATCACTTTCAAGCTTGCCGCTGCTTGTAAAACCCTCCACATATCACAGAGGGTTCCTCATCCTCTCTGGGGACCCTGTGCCCCCGACAACAACATTAATCAATCAAGCGCTAGTAAAAAAAAAAAGAGAAGGTCTGGGGCACCCCTCTCCTCTTACCACAGTCGTTCACACTCCCTCTGAACCCCTCAGACTCTTCACCGCATGCTAAGTGTTCATCACACTACAAACATGCAGTTGGGGTAACTGATTCCACACATGTCTTTGTCCATCTTGAAACCCCCCAACATGGAAAGATGTACTGTATGTCTGAGTGGCTAATGCCCCACTCAAGGGAGGAGGAATTCATCTTGGGCTTATTATAATGCAATATATTAGTTTTTCCAATGTTTTAGAGATGAGTAAGCAGCAAACGTGGAACAGACAGTTTACCAATATTTTAATACGTTCAAAAAATACATCTGAGAAGTAAATTAAATAAATGAGTTTGTGTTTTATAGATTATAGAGTTATGATAAACCCTTACATGCATTTGTTATAGTTCACAAAATCTTATTAACAGCAGTTGTTGTTTTTTTAAGTTGGCCTTTGGTACAGTGATCTGTTCCCGTTCAGTCGGACAGTGGAGTATCATCTCAGGTTTGAGAGGAAATCCATGCAGTTATTTGAACTTTGGCATTCATGGAATCTGACAAAAATATCCAAATGTGGAAAATAAAGAGCAAGAATGAAACCTGAACGACGGGTACCTCTTTGCTGTTAGATAACAGAGCTAAATGATGTCATGTGAAAAAGGTATTTGAGCCATGGCTATAATTTGTTAATGAGGTTTTCCTCTTAATCTAATTCCGAAAGCCTTTGAGTCTCCAAAGGTCAACGCAAACTTAATTTTCTGAGAAGGCCACCCAAAAAAAGAGTTAACCAAAGTAAATAATGACCAGTGTTGCCTGGAAGTTTGGTATGAGTGTCTACCGGACCTGTAAACATGTGCTTATTTTAGGAGTCTGATAGTTTTGTCATTACATGTAAGACAGTTATAGCATTTCCTGGAAACAACTGGAAATGCCAAATCTGATGGGCATTCTACTACAATCTGAACCTCTCGAATATTGATCTAGTTTTTAGTTTTTATATGCAATTGATGGTGCGTGTGTGTGTGTGTGTGTGTCAGAGTATTCTGAAAATGTCCGCCAGCTGGGCTTTCACATAGGTGCCCAAATGGCCCATCATAGGCCAGGAGAGAGGAGACCCTTTGGCCTGAGAGCAAAGCTGCTCCAGCACAGCTGCAATGACGCATCTTCCAGATGTCAGTCAGAGGCTGTAGTCAGTGTATGGGGTTGAGGAAGAAACCATAAGCGTTGGGGGTGTTGGAGGTGTCTCACAGACCCATATTTTAAGCTGAATTTGTGGCTGCGGTCATGGCTCAGTGTTATCCGTTTGTTATTAAACATGGTGATAATCTGTAAAGCGGTGGGTTTTGAGGTTTGTGGGGCAGTCCTCCAGCAGAAGGTAAACGGCGCATATGTTGTGAGCTCTGCTGCAAACATGGCTGAGCACTTAACACTCACAGCCCAGTGTTGTGCTATAAATTAAGCAGCTAGATTCCTGTGTAAGTGATGAGTGTTTGGCTTAGCGCTGACTCACAACCCAAACTCACCGCCTCATAAACACAGATAACTCCCCTGTGTCTGCCCCGGACTGCCATTTTGAGACCCTTTCACCATCCATCTTTATCAACCCCACTGCCCCTTTCAACAGAGCTACCAGCACTCCTACACGACCACTAGCCCCGCAATGCTTTTATCACCACCGCTGACAAATTGTGGGATATGATCCATATCTCTCAGCAGTTAGTTCCACCCTCTGCCAGTGGGAGGGGATGCTGCCAAGTCTACCTATATCCTCCTCTGACACCGTGTGTGTATGTGTTGCCACTCTCCATCTGATAACCCCTCCGTCTTAACAGAAGCGAGCACTGAAGTCATTCCACGAGCTATTAGAGAAGAGAGCATCATTTGTGTCTGTTCCCTCTGAAGTGTGGGCCAAGTGGGGGTTGCCATCAGGCCGGCCGTAGAACAGAGGGAGGGAAGAAGCTGGGGGCTGCTGTAAATCAGCACTCACAGATGAAGTAAATTACATTCTCCTCTATTTAGGCTGAAGTTTTTAAGAGGCTGACTCCTCTGCCTCGGCTGAAGCGCCTCATCTCAGCATGCTGCCGGCTCGCTTACCGAATCTGTCACATAGATCCTCTTTCATTACCAATAAACATTCTGCATGTAGCTATTATAGTTAGTGGAATCTAATAAGGTATAAGCATCGCTTTTTATGAAGCGTGGAAATCAATTTGGGGGAAAAGTTTCTCTCTTTATCTGCGGCTTGTGCTGGAGTGTTGATGCATGGAATGAATAAAGAAAAGAGATTGTGTACTGTCCGATCTCAGGGGTCACTGTGGAGAAGTTGGATCTCTTACACAGATTGTTCTCTACGTGAATAGAAAAGACAAATCGTACCCAAACTGGGCGCTCTCTAGCTCATGCAGACGGTTTTAAAGAGGTTTGTGGTATAGCGAAAAAAAATCTAATCCCATAGAGAGGTATCATGAGGTAATAGAGCATTTCTTGATTGTTATACTATCAATTGAGTACCAGCGGCAGAGAGAAAAGCACAATGGAGCTGAGTGGTGACAACCAAACCCAACAGGCAACTGTATTCCCGCCAGTATGGTTTTATGTCTCATAAAAGAATAAATAGGATTTATGTAGATTGTAGGGGAGAAATTGTTGCAATGCATCAGTGTGAATGTTCTAACAGTTTCTTATTATTAGAATTTAAATGACTTTGGTACAGTGCTTCTGTACTCCTGATACTTATCAAGCTAATCCCACTCTCCTCTCAAATTCACACTCCTAGCTACTTTAATTAGCATAGTGGCAGTCTGGAAGGCAAGCAGGAAGGAAATCAGAGAGAGGGGGGCGGAGGAGGAGGGGGGCAATGCGTGGTAGGAGACAGAAGAGGATTTGTATGTTGAAGCGGTTGCATCACTCTTCTGTGTTTTTGTGGCTATGAAGTCAACAGTACATTTTGTTTTGTCATTATTTAGGCTCCTGGTATTCATCTGTACGATGTTGCATTGGCTCCTGAAAGGCGTCACGTATTCACTACGTCCCTTTGACAAAATAATTCACGGAGGATTGTCTGAAAAGGCATTGTGGAACATGAGTGATCCTGTTTCAGAGGAACAAGGATCATTTTTTACCGCAGTGCAGTGTCGCGCAGGACAGTGTTGTGATCGTATCATCGTTGATCAATGATAAGAGAATCTGAAACGCTGCAGGTCAGGACTGGATCCGGTTTGCTGAGAGTGAGGCCAAGATCAAAACCAATGGAGAGATTTGAACAATGACAGACAAAACGTGAAATAGGGATCAGCATTGTGCTACTGTACTGAATGCATCTCTCCTGTTTCTCAATGCACGGCTGAGCTTTACTTCTATACGATGGGGTATCAACCTCCAGGTGTTATACCCTTCCAATATCCCCCTCCAAAAACTTTCCCCAGAATGGTTCAGAGACGCATAATGCAGACGTGTCCAAGTGTATTGAATGCAGGGCAACATGCAAACCTTTTAGTCCGTGAAAAACAAAGCAGACGTGAGCAACATGGATTCTGCAACACACTTGTAGGTAGATAGGGAGACATAGAGGAGCGCTGCAGCTCTCTGTACTGCAGAGAATTAAACCGGATTGAGGAGAGCAGAGGAGAATCTGTGGTCCAAGGTGACTTTGTGATCAGGTTCCAGAGCGCAGCCTCAAATCCTCAGCTTCAGGCTGTGTGTCACTCTGTGTGAGAGCAAATATGTGTGCATGTGAGTGTGTGTTTGTGCGCGAGTGCTACTGCACATGTACATGTTTATCCCAGTTTCAGCTGAGAGCCCATGATTCTTGGGGTAAGTCATTCCAGCTCCTCAGCAGCAGTGACGCATTCGCCCCTCTTGCCCAACAATATGGTATTGACCTGGCACACTGGGTCCAATGTAGTCCACTCTAACTCAGAAGGGCTGCAGCTTTGGGCGTTTTAGTTAGGTTTAGTGTATTGGCATCGCAGCAAACTTGTTCAAAGCCTCAGACTGAATTCAGTTATGTAGATACTCTTCATGGACTCCCCTCTGATTAAGGTGGATGGGTGCAGATGGAAGGAGATGGTCGTGTATGTGATTAGAAGGGAAACACCATTACTCTGCAGACTCAGAGAGATTATCTATGTCCTCTGCATGTAGTGGTAAAGACTGTGAAAAAGTAAAGAGTTATGTTATTATGCATTGGAAACACTGCTGTGTATTAACGGCAGTGGAGGATCGAATGGAAAGAAACTGAAAGTGCAACAGCAAGAGAAGGAAAAGCGACAAGGCAAAAAGAGAGTTCAACATTTAAGTGTTTTGTGTTGGCCGTGATGGAACACCTCCTCTCTAAGCTCCGACGACAAAGGGGGAAGGAAGTTAAAGTGAATATAAAAGAGGGGTGGGGTGACTGGAAGAGGTTCAGAGGTCGGAGGTGAAGTGGCACCGCGGGGTGGGGTGATGGGGAGTGTGTGGAAGGAAGGGGTGTGCCCCCTGTGCCCCTCCCCTGGGCTAGGCAGCTGTTTGTCTGGCCCAGTAGGAGCTTAGTTCAGACCTTGGACCACGCTCCACTACATCCCAATAGCAGACATTTCACTGGAGCCACTCACAGCATTTGTTTCGCAATAGTTGATTGAAGGATTGAAACGAGATCTTTAGACGTGATAGCGCTGGAGGCAGACGTTCCCCGTTGGTGTTTTTCTCAAGCGTCGGTACAGTCAAAGCCTATTGCGTGGCATTTTCTGTCTCTTACATGCTCTTGACTAAACTGAGCTGTGGCGTTAACGGGGAAAAAGAACCACATTCAAATTAAGATCTCTGTTGGGTTGAGATCCCTTGTAGGTCTATACGAGTTTATATGTATGTTTGTGTGTGGAAAAAGAGGCAGCCCCAAAAGCAGCTACTATGTCGCTGTGTAAGTCCCCTTGAAAGTGTCCCTCTTTAAGACCTGTTTAAAAGGGACGCCCCCCCTTTGTGTCCAGTGTTCTCTGTGGCGTATGGAGGGGCTTTTGTCCCCCTCTTTCATGTGCTCTCACAATAGCCCGGGCCGTTTGAAACACAACAGTAGATGAACTGCGCTGACAGTGTATTAAACTCTGATGAATTGCCTGTGCGAGGCATAGATCAATGTCCTTCAACCCTTAGCACACAGTGAGCCCGGGCCTTGTCTTGGTTAAATGGAACAGGTTGCTGGCTGTATGGCCGCTCTTTTCAAAAGGCCTGATTATATTCATGTTTTGTTGAGGCAGAAGCCTTTTTAAAATGTAGAAATCGCCGCAGTTTAAAAGGGTCTATTTTGTCTCTTCCATTCAGGGAGTTGACATTGTGTCTGTGGTTTCTGCTGCTCATTTTGTCTGGATTTTGCTATTTACACATGAATCTTAGAATCCAGGGCCTTGAATTTCAACCTAAAATGTTTTTTTTTGGTAGTAATCTCATTTTAAAACTTCTCTTTAACAGTACATATTAAAGGTAATGCTACTGTATGTGGGTGTGCGTGCAGCACAGAGGTGGCATTCCTCCCGGCCTATAGCTCAAAGTGTCTAATAGGTTCACAAACATACTTGAGATGTCTGATGTGGAGGCTTGCGGCCTACCTCTGACCCCTTAATGACTTCTCCCCTCTGAAGGGGGCTTAGGGCAGCCTGTTTACACAGATCACAGCCTTAGCCACTTAAGAACAACAGGGCCCGACCACTGTGGCGGCTCCCACAGGGGCTAAACTACCACCAGCACCACCACTCACACTAACAGGCAGATTAATCACAGGTGGCAGGAGCGAGCGGACTCTACTGACTCGGAGTCTACTGGAAGCAAATTGTATAAGCATAAATAGAGTTTAGTTTAACTTGGGTGAGGGCTCGACATTCCTATTTAAAATGGGTTTTCTTCCATTGTTTATGGGTATTCCTGTTGTGGGGCGTTTCCAGTTTTTGAAAGATATACTACTCTTTTCTGCCCAGGTGTGGTTCAGCAACAGACGGGCCAGGTGGCGTAAGCAGGCTGGAGCCAATCAGCTAGCAGCCTTCAACCACCTGCTACCTGGAGGATTCCCGCCCACAGGGATGCCAACCTTACCCACATACCAGTTACAAGAGTCCAGCTACCCCGGCGCCACACTATCACAGGGTAAGACGCCGTGGCAGAGCCCCGCCTCTTTCTTTAGGGGGACTGTAGTCTGTCGGAAACCTGCGCTCTGTACCAAAGGGCTTTAATCTAATCTGAAAATCGTGCTATTTGTGGTATGTCATCTGTGTTTTATGTCCGAGTTAACAACATTTTAGATCATATATGAAACCATGTGCCGCATATAAGATCCATACAGCGAGCAGTTATCTTTACAACCACTTCTTTGTTGCAGTGGAACAGACACAAGCCTTCACTTTGTTGCTCGTGAGTTACCAGAGCAGCATCTGTCCTCTGCAGAGCCTCATGTATAAAAAACCTTAATGTACACCTCACATTACTGAATGCGATAACTTTTATAGTGACTATAGCTGAGGATTAGTATAATGTGATGTTTCAACGCGTTTTTCTCTTGATCCTTTCTCATCGATGCTGTGTGTGTGTGTGTTGTTTTGGTCTCAGACGGCAGCAGTACATTGCACAGACCTCAGCCCCTGCCTCCATCCTCCATGCACCAGGGAGGTCTGAGTGCTGACAGCAGCTCTGCTTATGGCCTCTCGTCCAATCGCCACGGCTTCTCCAGCTACTCCGACACGTTCATGAGCCCTTCAGCATCCAGCAACCACATGAACTCTGTTGGCAACGGCCTCTCCCCACAGGTCAGTCCAACAAGCACGACCTCGCTGTTGCATTTACGCTCCTATATAGGCACTAGTGTTAAAGTCCTCCCTCTGCCAGCTCCTCTCCTCCTACAGGAGCTGCTTCAGAATATCTATTTGTCTGAAATTAAAATTCTGAAGGGGGAAAAAACGTGTTCAGCAAAACAACAGCCAGTGTGGGGCTTTCATGTTCGCGTCTAAAGCCCTGGATTTATTTTAGATACTCTAAATTGCTACATTTCTCAAACAATTGGATTAACATCAACAAATTAAAATTCATCATGATAGTAGAGCCACTGCTCTCGCTGCTCCAAACAGCGGGTTCGACTTTCCTGGGACATCGAAATCCCGCGCAGCACAGTAGGAACACATGCAGATGAAATAATTAGCTAAAGCTTATAAATGTAGCCCCTTAATCTGCTTCAAGTAATTGTCTGCAGCTGAGAGGAAGACTCCATTACTATATGTGGTTTTGTTCATAGTTGCCGAGTTGCTGCATGATATTCAGACTGTCTTCTGTATATGTGGGGTTTATTCTGCTGGTCACTACCTGCTCTGTGTCACTAAAGCAGAACATTGGTCATTAATTGGTTTTCCTAATTGCAGTATGAATCTATAGCTGAGATGCTGAGACTGTCATAGAAAATGCAGTTTCTCTGCCATGTCAGTGTGTGATACTGTACTGTATGTGCAGGTTTGTTTGCTCCCCATACTGAAAAGGATTTCACATGTTAACCTCTTCGGGCAGCTCCATTAAGGAGCGTTTAAAATGCGCCTCTATGGTAAGGGGTTGAGCCTTAAGTAGGACAGAATGAAAAATGATTTGTATTGATGCAAATCGTGTGTGCCGAGTGAATTATACACAATTACCCATCAATACTGGCCAGTCCTGCCCACCCTCACCAACAAGATGTGGTTAACAGGCAGAAAATAAGATTGAAATGGTGTGTAAAGAGTTGAAAATGAATTTCAATGCTGCATTTGTCCACAATTACCCCGTCGTTCACACGTGTTTTATTGGGAGTTCTTTTTCCTTTTTTCTCTCAAATATTTCTCAAAGCAGATTGGAAACATTCTTGGTATTACCCTCTTTCTTCAGAGGAGAAAGAATTAAGGATTTTGTGACAAAAAAGAGATTTCCTCTCCTGCCGGAGCGACGGAGGATAACATGGAGGCTCACAGCGTGTTTGATTGTTAATCGTGGCACAGAGGCTTTAACTGCTAATGCTCTCACTGCAAACCTGCAGAAAAACACCAGGAACATGGAGTCTTTATTTCCCATTAATGGCTCTCCTTAATACTGGTATA
>CABFOS010022534.1:10975-26846 GCA_900660315.1 Diretmoides pauciradiatus | reverse complement strand
CTAGTGTTACCTGTTGCACAAGATGCTCTTACAATACAACACAATACACAGCGAGCATTCTCATTTAATTTTCCATCTTGCACTTACTCTATCGCCAATTGATGTTGTGAGGAAGTAATTCAACCTATACCCAATTCCTGAAAACTTTTACATTTGCTGTTCTCAACCCTCGATGTCGGGAACCGTGTCGGGTTACCAGGAAGGAATGATCTGGCACACAGGAACTGATGTATTTTATGTTTCCGGCAACAGCAACAGTGGGTTGTTGGGAATGATCAGAAGAACTCGTAATCCACATGGCAACACACAAAAACACACACATTTGAAGAGAAAATCCAAGGAAAAGGGCCACACTGTTTGATTGGAAGTGATCTCTAGGGAAGTGCAGTGCTGAAACCCCACAACAATGAGCGCTTATCGAGATGTGATATGGGGCAAGATTGTGGAATAGTCTAAATCACTTCAGATTATTTTATTATCTTCTTATCCAATCAAGCTGTTGTGCCGCTGAACCTGAATTAAAGGCACATGGTATTTAAAGGCAAAACCTCAGCAGAAAGACATGAACATGCAAATGGTCCATTTCCACATTCATTTAATGAAGATCATTTGCTTCAAAGTCAGTGTATACCTTAAAGTAATGGGGTATCTGTACTGGAATGATGGACTTCCCTTTGAATGCTTCTCAGAGTCAGTGATTTCCGCGTCTTACTTGTTATTTATGATGCAGTTGTGTTTCTGCTGAATAAATAACCGCACACTGCAAGCTCCCTTTTCCAGTTTAGTTTGAACCATCTATTGCATTTCCAAAGTAATGTATGAGTTTATTTTTATCAAACTATTTATAAAACAATCCATTGTACCATTACTGCTGTGGGGTTTGGTTGGTGCCACCTCATGAATCTCTTAGTGCGTCCCACAGTCCATCAAGATGTGATATTTTCTTCTGCTGTAATCTATTTAGCTCCCTTTTAGTTTATACATTTTTCTATTGGTTTTTATGAATGGTGCGTGTCGCGCTGTTGTGCTGTAAATGATTTAACGGGTCAGTGTGCTTCTCCTTCAGTACTGAGGCTCAGAAGTGGATTTCTGCTTTATCAGAGCCGACGCCAGAACCAGAGTACTCTTTTTTTTTTTTTTGGAATAATGCCTTTAGTGTTGATAAACATTCTGCCTCCTCAGCATCTTTCAGGGATTTTGCTGCCCTCACCCACTTACTCTTGAGTAGCAGCATTATAGCCTGACACTTTCCCCGGAGTCCCTGTAATGAAGAAACTGGTACAATCCAGCTAAGTATCTGGAGCAATTTCCCCTGATCCTAATCCCTCCCTTACACTCAGGGAACACGGTAATGCACAGGGGGCGGACGAAATAACAAACGCCTAACAATGTCTGAATATCAGGTACCTAATTAAGAATAGGTCCACATTTTGCCTTCAGAGCAGCTTCAGTCCCCCTTCATTGCTCTCATACGAGTCCTGAACTGTGTGTATTTGGATATTGGACCAGAGGGAAAACCTCTTCAAAGGTGGAAGTATAATTTGCAGTCAGTGCTCCAAAAATCCCATAAAGGTTCAGTGATGTTTAGATCTGGTGATTGAAGCCATGAAAGGATATGGGAGCATATGGGAGCAATGTTTGCACCACAGGGTGAACTCAGCCCTGTAAAATGGCGTCATATTCAATGGTCATTATACAACCATGTTGAGTCATCTGTCATCAGAACTAATGACACCCATGAGATGCTGCCCATATCATTACAGATCCACCAGCATGTTCAACAGTTGGTCACAGACATTGTAGGTTGAAGGCATCCGTTGTCTTTCTCCAAGTGTAAACCAATGCAAATGTAGGAAAAAAGACTCACCAGACCATGAGCACCTCAATAACACAGATGTACAGACAGGATTAGCCTCAAAGAGAGGCTAGATAAAGCATCTATATACTAACTGTTGCTCTGTGCCACTCCAATGATCTATACAAACACATAAAAAGTGGCAGTGCACTCAGGGGTTCAGGTTTTCACATCTTTGCCAGCTGGCCTTGGATTCAGAATAGCAGCTGCCATAAATTCCAGCTTTGTAAAGCTGAAGATGTACAGCTTTTGTTGGGTCTGTCAGATGTGTTCTGTTGGTGGTCTGTAGTATTTTTGATGCTGTAGTTTTGGGCACTGACTATTTGATGTCTTTGAAAGTCATTTTTCTTTTCTTTTCTTTTTTATAAAAGTTTAAAAGATTGTCAGACATCTTTTAAAGCGGACACCTACTGCTAATTGGCAATCAATTTAAAGTAAACCACCTGTTGAGCAGCCTTTTAAATTGTGATTTTGTTGCTTCAAAGCCTTTTGTCATGCGGTGCTTCCATTACTTTCCACCCCCTGTAATTCTCCTCTGTCTTTGCCCTTGATGTTTATTTTGCTCAGAGACTTTGTGGTGAAAGCCATTGTTCCTGAAGCTAATGGTTACCTCACATCCTTCCCCAGCTCGGCTGCCCCTTCCTCCTCTCCATCTACTTCCCTTTCCGTATCCACCCCACTCATCACCTCTCCTGCCCTTGCCTTTCTCTCTCCAGACTATGAGAAGATGTTTGGCACTAAGTGCCATGGCTGTGACTTCAAGATTGATGCTGGGGATCGGTTTCTGGAGGCCTTGGGCTACAGCTGGCATGATACGTGCTTCGTCTGTGCTGTAAGTCATTTTGATTGATATGGCTCCCTGTGGGCCAGTCTCTGCCCCATCTCCTCTGGCTGTCCCAGCTCAATGCCCCCCCAAAGATCTGCTCCAATCTCTGAACCTGGAACATTTTTCTCTCCCTCTGTCTCTTTCTTTCATCTTGTCACCTGCAGTCTCTCGCTCTACTTTCTGTATTCTCAATAGAATGAAAGTAAAATAAACTATGTACACCAGCTGGTCAGTAGATGCTACGTTGTGCTCAGTCACGTTGGCAATCGAAAGGTCTGATATTCTCTGTCTGTCTGTCTCTTCATCTCTAAAGCTCTGCCAAATCAACCTGGAGGGGAAGACGTTCTACTCGAAGAAAGATAAGCCCCTGTGCAAAGGCCATGCCTTTGCTCCAGTGTGAGTAACAGACAGAGAAAGCTGCTTCTTCAGAGGAAGGAACACCATCCTCTTTATCCACTCCGCCCTCCCATACACACACACACACACACACACACTATAGCTCCTCTCGTTTTCCAACCACGCATCTAGCAATCCAATGCATTCTGTCTTTTATCATTTAGCAGTTTTGTTTGTGTATTTAAGACTTGATGCGTTTCACATACTGTCACTTTCACATGTTACTGACTGTAATACTCAGTGCAGTGTTGAAAATGGAGTCATCACTAACTGTAATTCATCACCAGTGGCTTGTTGAATTTGAAGTTCGTTCAAGATGGCTATTGTAATGCTATTGATGGCACTTCTAGATTTAATTTCATCTACTGTACTCACTAGTACAGTAAAGAATAGTTCCTGCTCTACTAACCTCATCCTTGTTCAGAAGTTGACGTAAGCATCCTCCAAGTTGAATGAGTCGTTTAGTGTCTAACAGTCTGACTTATTACTGTAATGATCTGCCACTACTCCTGTACACTTAAAGCCTCATTCATGACCCTGGCGTTCTCACTGGCTCTCACTGCAGTACCTATTAATGGGATCAGGGTCTAGCCAAGCAAAAAGGTCTGTGTCTATGAGCAGCAACTGCTTTACATATCACACTGTGGCTCTGGCAAATTGGAGCACGTGCTGCATTGAGTCAAGTAATCATCCTTAATTGATCTAATTTCAAGAAGGGCCCATATTGCTGATAGAAATTATTTTAAGTATGTGTCACAAAAGCAATGAGATGTGTTGATGCTTTGAAATTATGTATTTTGAAATGATATTGTGAGTGTTACCCCTAAAAGTTAATGTCACGGTTGAATATGTCGTTATATCATTTCAAAATGGGTCTGTGAGTTGACGTTTTATAGCGAAAGAAGTTTCGAATAAAATATTTTGGTAATGCCATGTGTTGAGAGAACATTGAGAAGTGCTTATTGGATGTGGACCCATCTGTAAGATTTTCAAACTATTGTGATGTTTTGGTCTGCTCTCATTAACATCTACTCTTGAAACAACAAGATTATAATAGATTTTTTATAAATGTTTTTTGCTCTTTTTTTTGTAAGAATACAGTATATTAAGTGCCTTTTTAAACTTGATGCTTACATCGACAACTTTGCAACTGTAACATAAAAACTGTAGTGAACTCCCTGCAGTGTGTACATGTTCGGTTTGCAAGAACGAATTTGTGCAATTTATAATACATAGGAGCAATACTGTTAGAGCCATTTAATCAATAAAGTTGTTTTTATGTGGTTTGCAACAGTATTATTCTACTCTCTCTGATTTGGCCATGTTAAACTTAACATTTTATTATGAAAGTACCTGGCTGGTTCTGATTAAACATATCAAGTTATGTTATGAGTCTTTAGCTTTACAGTAATACACATTATAAACCAGTAATCCACGAGTTCAAGACAAAGACGTAAAATTTGAAGTAAGAGATCCAGCCCTTGATTTAACAATATATAATTTATTTACAACAATTTCAGGTTGAATTACTATACATACCTTTCTGAAATTTCATAGATAGATATATATACATAAGGCCAAGTAAATACTTGAAAGCACTTAGAAACGAATTTCCAAAATTCTACCCACAAATCCATATCATTGTCCAAAAAGTACAGAAAATCTCCCTTAACAGAAGGTTTTTCCATTGCCACAAAAGTTTTGACAACAATTTACATTGACGATAAGGAACACAAAAGGTTAAAAAACAAAAAAAAACAATAAAATAATTATACAATTGCATAAGCGCTGTGGCATGTTATAAGTACAGCATTTTTGACTTGCAGAAAGGCAAGGAACATTGAATCAAGGAACTAAATAGAAAACCATTCACAAGTACAGAAGTCTATTATTCTCAGTTCAAAAAGAAAATTGAGTTCAGTCAGAGTGACAGGTAGGTATGCACACACATATATGCACTCACTCAAAAACACACACACACACATACATCCTTGACACTGAATAGTAATGAGTGACAAAAAGAAGTACAGTTGTGAAATATTACAGTTTTTTTCTCATCACCTAGGGGTGACGTTATAAACCCATGAACAAAGCACGTAATTGACACTATTCTCACAGAACGATCTGGCCAATAGGTGTCATGTAGGGTTTGAATTCATCATCCATAATTGGAGACTGTTATTTTGTTAGACAGGTTAGATCTGCAGACAAAGGTTGAACATCCGGACGGCTGGTGAATTACATTACTGAAATGCTCTTAGACAACACAGCGGTGATGACACACACAATCTGACTGTACAACGGTCATGGCTCATCTAAATGTCCTGCGTTAACACTTGTCAGTCTCCAAAAGGTTTCCACATAGTTCCAGTGTAGTGATCCACTAAGCATTAGTGACAATATTTAAATGCTTACAGTATATAGAAATAATCAGGTAGACATACGCAGAGTAAGGACAAACAAAACATATATAGAAACTTCTTGTAAAACAGTCTCTAAACCCTTAACACTGCAAAAAGTCTTCACTGCTAGATCGCCAAGGAGTAGTATATAGGCAAACACGTCACGGTTTAGACTTGACAAATGTTGCGCCAGTGTGTTTTTTTTTGGCTTCATATTAAAATATAATTTACATTTCTTTACAAAGTGATAAAATAAACTTTGACATATATTACTGCTTGAACAAATAGCATGAATTTTCCTCAGACAACAGCAAGGAAATGAGATAAAGTAATGGATTTGATTTAATCTGCAATATAGGAGAGACGCACAGGAATGCTGATTTATTCTATACTAATTGCAAATAAAACAACGCTGAAATGCAAACAATATGAGATGTAGTGGCCTCAAATGGTGATCATAAAACTTTGGTTACCAATTCTGCTGATATACAGTATGTAAAGTGACAGCACACAGCTGGTATAGAAAAAGTATTTACATATTACATCTGAGGATGATCTATGTCAATATGAAAAATGCACGATTTATTTAAAGTAATATCACATGTTATCAGACAACGGCTTGATCCAACGGTTTGTCCAAGCAAGGAAACAATTTGGTACAATCGCTAATTTCATGGCATCTCTACAACAAATCCTATTGGTAGAAGTTGTAGTTGGTCGAGGAGAGATGTGTGTTATGGAATAAAAAGCAGCACAGGAGTGACACAGTCTACAGATGCTGAGATGCCATACGAAATCCAAGTCAGTTTTAAGACATTTTGAAAAAAGAACGAAATAAGAGAGGAAAGAAAAGCTCAATACATATTTTTTTCTCACATTGTGACAACAATACAATAAAACATAAATGTACATTCCAAATATCTGACAATCATAAAATATGGTCCAGTTAAGTCTTTCAGGATTCGAGCCGAGGGGACTGGTAGCACGGACTCGCCAACTGTTTTAATGAGAAGGGTTTTAATGGAGAGTGCTCTCTTTGCAACTCTGACAGATAACTTCACATGCAACCCTGAGGCAGAGGGAGAGAAAACTATGGCTAATTTGGGATTCGTCAAAACGTTTGACACTACTACTAGTGAAATAGTGGATTTAAAGATACATTGTGTTGCTGGGATTGCGACCTGACAGATGCATTAATAAACCATGACTGAGAAAATTATGCAAAATGCAAAGTAGCCAAATATTGAGAACAAACAGTTGCGGTTTATGCTTTGTTGCATGGATCTTCTGGATTAATTTTGCTGTCTTGGCAAAAAACAACAACAATAAAAACAACGTTCTAAGCATTTTTCTAAGCAGTGGCATGATATTATGAATAAGCCACTCTAACTTTCTCTGAGGCATTTCGCTGTCTCCAAAGAAGTGTGACCCAGTCTACGCCACACAGTAAATGAGGAATTCCCACCAACAATCCTTTATGAATTGAAAAAACAAAGTTGCATAACTGTTCTTTCAATGTGAGTCATTTAGCAAAGATTTGATAATTTGTTGTCAGATTTTCTGTGGGAAGGGCTCTGCATTATTCATACTGGAGAATAACGTCTCCTCTATACTTTCCTTTTGGCTATGTTTCATGTTTAACATCCTCTCTCCCACAGAAGTAATGTAATCAGGGGAAATGTCATTTTAGAAATGAGTTTTGAAGACATTCACTATTCACACATATGCAGCTAGAACGCCTTTCGGCCCTATGGCTCCTTCATTAACTGTGGAATTTGCAACAGAAAACACCACAATGAAGCATTGGGTAATATACGATTTGAAATAAACCGGATAGATCAAAGTCACAGGCTTTAAATAGAAATGGCTTCTGAAATATGACTTTAATGAAGATATTACTCACACCTCCTTCAAAAGTTCAGCCAACCCAAACCCCACATATTGATTTAGAAGAACGAAAGCTGTAGAGTGTCTCACAGAAACAAGATGTTCCATTCACACTAGTGATACCGGCTTGACTTAACCAGACACTCAAGATGAGGCATGTGCTGACATAAAATCTATTGAAACCTACGGGACCATGATGTGCTACAGCTTTCCCTGTATGTGTGTTTACAAACGGATAATGACCCATGTACAACGCTGCTGGGTTTGGGAGTGGACCGGGAGGGAAGTTGCTCACAGACCCTGATGACCTTGTCAAAATGTGTTCAATGTCTGAAGTAATGAACCAGCCAATTGCATAAGTAGCCTGTTCTCCTCTACCTGAAATCAGTGGCTAGGTTGCTGAAGATGCCGACAGAACTCCTCAATATCTTCAATTCTAAGTTCAAAACTCTTCATGGGATTTCGCTTTAATAATGTTTGTCAATAATCGCATTATTTTTGCATATTGCTCCTTATTGAAGTTGATATTAAGTCTCAAGTAGAACCAAGAGCTTGAGCTAGTTTAATCTCATTGCTCCCCAAAATAATTGTTGTCCTTTGGTTGAACATAAAGGACTATTTTCCATTCAGCTTTTTTTGTGTGTGGCTTTTACGAATACATTTCATCCACACATACCCTAATTCTGCCCTCATTTAGTCTGTCATTTTAAGATTTAGATTATTTTCCAAGGGAAAGGGGGGGCTTGAACCTACATTAACCCTTTCCAATCCTCTCATGTGAACTAGAGGGGCAAAGACATGGGGTCAGCTCTGCTTTTCTATTCTTCCCCCTGTTGCAGGTGTTGTCATTTGTTTGTGTTTCGTTGTCGTGTACTGTACTTTACTCGGTACCAGTCTCTCGTCTTTTTGGGTTAGCATTCGCCGTCAGAGACCAAGAATATCATGGCTTCCTGTTTGCCAATGTCAGCCATGACGGTGGCCAGCTGGTTGATGTTGCCGTTGTGGAAATGCTGTGCCTCCCACAGGTCCAGAATCACAGAGGTCGGACTCGCTTTGGATGCAAAGAAACTCATGTGTCTGGACAGAGGAGGGCATGGGGCCGGGAGAGGAGAGGAGAGGAGACAAGAGCAGAGGAGAAAGCACAGAGATAACAGTGAGGGCACAATGAGACATTATATCACGTTATTCACACTTATCAAAAGTTACGGTCGCTCCTTTTCTCTACACCCACATAATCTTAGTATCTATCCTTTTATTGTATCTTGTAACTCTGTCAATGTCAAGTTTTAGTGTGTTATATTTCTACATCCCTAGATATTGCGTTGAAACATTGAGTAAAAGAAATCATAAAGGTACAAGTGCAGTCTTTGTTCAGTCGTAGCCCTTAAATCAGCCCTCAAATAAAAACCCTTAAGCATCTGAAGCGTCACTGAAGCTGAGGAGCATTGGCCGCTTTTTTTTTCATTTGATGTCGAAATTGGCCCTAAATCCCATACAGTAAATCCTATATGGACTTTCACAGTTAAGTCGGAAGTGACCTTTTCCATTTTAGGAGCAGAACCTTTACGATCAAACCCGGTCAATGACAACAAAGCAGCGGTCCCAGTCCGCTGTACATTTGATGTTGAGTGGGACCTGATCCCTGCGGTACGCTTGTTCGATTTAATGGCCTTTTTCTGTTCTCCAAATGTCTGGGGCCTTAACTGCTGTGTACTGTAGAGTACACGTGACACAGGGGAAAAAACAGCATGAGCCCTAAACCCAAAGGTGGATTGTGCTGTTCATGTGTGTTGCAAGATGGGAGTGTAGGACAGCAAGGTGAGAGAGAGTACAAGATAAGTCCCCCACTCCCTCCTATCTTCTGTTTGCCTTGAAGTATTCTGGGATGGTTATGAACGTGGCTGCTCTGGCAAGCGCTGAAAACATACTGTCACTTAGCTAGTTTGTGTCAAGTGGATTTTATAGCACACACCATCTTCCCTCTGCATCGCGAGCACACAACAAAGAAAGTGCCGGTCAAAAAAATACGCCTGGGAACAAACCTTTCTGTCATTATCACACACAACAAAGACTGAGCTTAGCAACCAATGTGTCAGCCTCAAGTTATTCACAACGCTCTGGGAAACATGAGCTTATCTTGTGTGGTTTGGAAAAAACAGCCATTTGCGCAGTCTTGGGAGAGAAAAATCAAATACATGGTTCTTGGCATTTTAAGTTTTATTGATCACGTTCCACTCAGTCTGCATGCTTACTTAATACTACACACAGAAACACACACAAGGAGCTGCTGCGCTCCCAGTAAAAGATGCTGTTAAGAACGGGTCAAACAACAGAGCAGTTGTTCCTTTATAAGGCATACTGTAAATGAGAATTGATTAGGTTGAGCAAAACATTGCTAATTAAACCTGTACTGCATCAATTCAATCTGTAATTAATTCAGGTAAATAGAGTTGATTGGACAAATTAAGTGTACCTATTTGATTCCATTAGCAGGATGAAATTAAATCGGGGGACAAGTGATCAATGACTGGCTCCTCTTTAACAGGTACTCCGATGATAAAGTACAGTAACTGAGAAAGAATCGGGTTGTTGGCCGAGGTAACAAAAGCTGAGAGCGGCACAGATCCAAATCTCTTCCATCTTTTCTGGGAGTGATGGGCAGCTAGCTCGCTACTATTGAAATTACAGCTGTTAAGCAGAATATAGTGTGGCTGGAGACTTAAGCTGCTTACCTGTTCCTGCGGAAAACTGAAGACGGTAGTGTGTTTTCTAATAGACGCGATGGCCGCATTAATCTTACAATGTTCGCTATGTTCGCTATGTGAGATGAGGATTAGTCTGCTAAGGCACAACTTTGTTTATATGAACCTCAGACTTGACTGAAATGCCATTCAATACAGTGGCACTAAATTATGACTGTATAATTACTGTAATTTCCTACAGTAGCTGCAACTTAACACATCCAAACTGTACTGTACATTATTATATACAGAGCACTTCAAATGTTTAAACAAGCTGTGACAGTAAGCAGCCGATTCTGAACATCAAATACAACCCCGGGCCACTTCCGTTCCTGAGGGATTCGGATAAATGAAATCCACTGTATTTCCTGAGAGCCTGTGTGTCCGCTACCTGTTCCCCTGCACTGTTATCAGATAAGGTTTGCTATGATATTGTGCAGTTGGTATTTACCTCTCAAGTTTAAGTCTTTGTGCTAGCATTCTCCAGTCAGCTCCATTGGGACAGGGGGCATCCAGACTGCTGCAGATCTTCTGCCTGATGAGGTATGGGATCTGAAAGGCGCTGGGCCCTGCCAGGGCTGTGGCGTTACTGTCCATTAACAGAAACTCGGAGTCCATGGCTCGGGTGTCCTGTTTGGAAAGATGGTAATATTGCATTAGATCCACAGGGAATTAGCTAACAAGATGAAAAAGCAATTTTTCACTTCACTGTCATTTGAAATAATAAGACTAGGGCCCGGGTAGCCACCTCCAGCAAGCCTTTATCTCAGCCCAACATAGAAAATCAGTCATGTTGAATAATCACGTTTGCATAATCAAGAGTTACCAGGTACGCTGAACGTTACCTTGGCAATGTTAAAGTCGAGGCTAAAGCTCTGCCCCTCCCCCTCCACCTGCCACACACACAGCTGGCAGGTGAGCTCACAGGTGCTGAGGCTGAGCCGCTCCAGAGTGAAAGTGCAGTGCAGGTACCGCTGGGAACCGTTCCAGATGTGGTAAAACGGGATCTCCTGCAGAATACATGCAGCACGGCAAGGGCACAGTCAGTGGTATGTGTATGAAATTCAGTATAACAGGAACACCTGCCTTGAATGCATCGCAATCAGTGGCATAGCCCCTCATCATCATCTGTCTAACACGGCTAAATATATCTGAGCGAGCAGACTGACAAAACTCTTAAAAGTTCAAAGGAAACAATGTGCGCTCATTGCCAATCGTTTCTTCAGAGGGAGTTCTGAGCTGTCTGACTGTCATTACAGAACCACATTTAGTATTTATTTAGTGTTACAGGCGATAAAGCATCATCGCTGTCTCTGACAAGGGGAACTATTTCTGTTTTTCCATAATTAGTATTCAGTTGATTGAGCCTCTCTTTATAGGTATGTATGTAAATATCTGTGTGTTGAAGTCTGGGCTATGATTGATGCTTATAATATATTAACGGAGACATCCGGGCTCTATCTTGAATGTTAAGTACTTCATATGCAAAATGCAATGCGTTACACATGCTATATATACATATGTATATCTGTATATATATAACAGCTGTACAAGAGTACACTCACTGCAGCATGATCTTCTATCTAGTAAATAGCTATGGTACCAGGGAGTGTTTAGTAGAATTTATTCAAGGCTGACAATTCCTATATCTCTCAGTGTTGCTCCATATTCATGCCTCATTTGCATATCCCAGGAGAAGAGGAGAGGTAACTGACAAAACCAGGGCACTAACTCCTCACTTCACCTCGGGTTCAACAGCTGACAAGAACTCATTTTGGGAGTGTAACGGGGATGCAGTACACCCGGGCATTCAAACGGGGGCACTGTTACCCAGGCAGACAGACGTTGGGAGGGCGCAGGGTGAAACAGAAAGTCTTCACAGGGCCCCAGGGAGACTAAAGGCCTTTTTTGACCGCACTGCTGAGAGGGGAATAGCACTTCCAAATGAACAGGCACAGTCCACAGGAATAAGCCTCTGTTCTGGGTGCATTGTTGCTGCTGCTGCTTGGCACAGCATGTGTGTTCTCTTTGGGGACTCAATGCTCACATAGTTACAGCCACAACCTTTCCTAGTCCTCTCTGAACAGCCATCGTCTGCCACCGGGCTGCAGTGCACTGGGCCAGGCAGGTGGTGGAGAGGTTCCAAGATTCGGGTTGTGAAGTTGCAGATATTTACATACTGTACTGTTCTTTATTTCATCTGAGCTCCCTTTGAGAGATGGGCTGCTTGTATAGTCAATCAGCACAAACTGACAAACACATGCAAGTAAACGGGCTTGCACGTACGCACGCACGCACACACACACACACACAGATGCATGCATGCGTGTGAGAAATATATATATATGTATTCACACCCCCCTAAAGTTCAAAGAATGACATAAAATCTCACACATTGCCAAGGCTAGAGAGGTTATTAGACTGAAAAATATGGTTCTGTGAATCTTTAAACTGACCAACTGGAGCCAAAGCCAAAACCATTCATAATTTAAACTGTGAACCAACTAAAAATAAAACAGCATCCCAGAAAGGGAACTACACCATGAGTCCTCATTAGTAATAAAAAGTTGGTCCTGAAGAACTTTTGATTACTCAATAACCCAATATTTGCCTATACCTACTCTAGTCTTTTTCTTTTTTCTTTTCTGGATACTGTAGCTAGTCTAAAAAACTCTTGGATTTTACACATTATACACAAATGTATACTACAAAACAAATGACACACAAATTTGATAAATTCAGCCAGGCACTTTCATTACATCTCCTTGCTACCACTGTGATCTGAAGCGACTCCCTGCCCCTGCAGCCCCTCGGGGCCAGCTAGCACACCTGGTAGCCGGCTAGCAGCTTGCTCCTCCAGTGGGCTTGGGGCATGTCATGGATGGACAGGCGCAGGTTGTGGTAGCTGTCTTTGAAAAGCAGGACGTGAGGCTCGTCAATCAGTCGACCCCCGAGCTGCCGCTCCATCTGCATCACCTCCTGATGGAAAACAGAGAGGGAGGGAGAGAACAGGCCGTCGGGGCTGTGAGGGCATGCATTCACTGTCATCAGACCCACCATCAGAAAGGCAGGTGGTAAGTCCATAACTGTATGTACACATCCGCTGCATTGTGTGTTATGAGTACAGTTTTCTTACTGCCCACACACAAAAGTAGCAGTAGAAGCTGATGTGGACTCAAACAGATGAATACACACACTAAGGCTTGTGTAGTAGTATGCACACACACACACACACACACACACACAGAGAGAACATGAAACAGGCATACATCTTAGGACAAGAAGATAGTGTCCCTGCATGAAGCCGCAGCAGGTTGGACTGAGTTGTCTCAACAGCGCTTTAATGTCACTACAAGGTTACTTCCCTGACTGTGTGTGTGCCCAGCTCTCAGGAATTGCATTAGCATGCAAATACAGCAGCGAGCCAGACCTACTAGCTACCTGGGCTGTGATGAAGTAAGTGAATAAGCCATTAGTCAACCGCTCATTGTTCTCGCATGGCGAATCTCCTTAATTTCATTTTTGTTTTTGTGCCAGGAGAGATTTGTAAATGCATGCTTAATATTTTAATCTCTGTGGGACTTGGGACAGCCGACCATTTGTTGCCATCCAAATGACCATCTGGAATGGGATGATAATATCCGCCGCATTTTCCTTTGATCTATCAATTTATTTTGAGCTGGACGCGTTACACGGAAGGGGTTGTCCAGAATCCACTACTCTGGATGGTGTTCATATACTGAACACCACCTCACACTCCAATCAAAGGAGCATATTACGACACAGAAAAGCAGACCTCTGAAATTAGTAGAAAGTGAAGATCTCGCAAATCAGATATGTACTTTTCATCTCTGAGAAGAGGGAAACAAAGATGGTAGCAGAGGAAAACAGTCTGTGAGAATGGGACTCGGAGTTCAGGCGACATTGCTCAAAGACAACAGCTCCAAGAGGGAGATGTGTGCATGGATAATGGCCATATGTTGAAGAGCATTCCATGCCAGCATGATTGCCCATGTTATGATTTGAGAAAAGCCATCTAATTAAGATGGAGAATGGCAGTGATTTCTATCTGCACACCACTGATTCAATTTTCTGCCCTCTTTCCCTGGAATGGGCTCGACTGATTCCAATTATAATGGAAAGGAAGCTGTTAATTAGCCATTTGGAATCTCTACCTGCCTTTGTTACTTGATGTGACCGCTCTTTCACTGAACGAGCACTTTTCAGTTCAGCCTGTGAATCTAATTTCCATGTTTGCTTAGCTCTTTGCTAATTTTTGTTTAGTGCTTATCTCCTTGTTCACAGGAATATTATTTCCCGTGTGGATATCTTGATTCCTGAATTCACATTGCTTCATTCTATTCACCCAAATGTCGTAGAACGTTAGCAATGTACAACGAGCTGATTCAAATGCGTGTGTGCGGCTCGCCTCCAATATTCTCCTTACTGTAGTGCTATTCTGAAACCTCGTGTGGTTACCAGCCCACTTACGCAGAGTGGGGAGGTCAGATGATGGCTCTGAATCAAAGTGCTGAGGTCTAATGAGTTAATAACAGAGGGCAGCGCATTGTCCACAGAATTAAAAGCCCTCTGCTATTATGTCTCTTACTCAGATATAAGGCACATTATGGTGGCTTTCAGAGAGGTTCATTTAACACAGTTCTTAACCACAGTTATTCATTGGGGGTGATTAGCATTGCAAATTGGGGCTGGTGGACTTTGATTGGGACTTTGACCTAGCAGCGGATCTATAGTCCGGGTAGCAAGAGAAAGACAGCTGAATGCCAATTATCTTATTATCAACGTCTAGCTACTAGCATGAATACTAACTCCCCCGTCTGGCAGTGGTCAGGTTCCGGACCAACACAGCAAGATCATGATCAAAACAAGGTCTAGGACATGCCACTGCTGGCTTTGGAACAGGACATGGACGCTGAGCTGTCGGAGTTAAAAGGAGGAGCACAACAGGATAATACACTTGGTCTTGTCCTTAGGCGCATCTAAATGTGTGTATGTGTCCTCACTTTGAAGCGGCATTGTCCTGCTTGTGTATTGCTTATGTGTGCCTGTGTGTGTGTGTGTGTGTGTGTGTGTGTGTGTGTGTCAGTATGTTTGTGTGCAGGATTTCAGCATATGTTCTGGACTGAGAGAGTAATGGCCCTCTTTACGCCCCATTATCCTGTTAACAAATGACAATGTGAGGGAGCTAACAGATGAGAAGCTAAATTTGACCATATTATTTACCCTCTCTGGTGGAAACGATGCAAGGTTGGAATTAGTATATCAAATCACATATTAATCATCAACTGAGAGCTAAATAGTCTTTCCATTCAGCGAAGATGAGAAGAGCACTTCGCTTGGACACCGTGACCCTTAACAACACTGGAAACATTAAGATGCATGAGATGGGTTAGAAGTCCAAGTACTGCAGGAGAAAAACCCCTTTTGTTCTGACGGAATTAAAGATAGCCTGTGGTGTGTGTGAAGACTGTGAATTTAGAGTCAGGCAAAGCCAAGACCACCCCCTGACATTCAATGAGGCTGGAAAAAAAAGAGAGAGAGACAGAGAGAGAGAGCAAGAGAGAGTGAAGAGAGCGGGAGCAAGAGAGAAGAGAGACAGAGGCAGCTTAACATTTGTGTCTTCAGGTCACTAGAGTGGCCAGCTTTAGCAGGAGAGATAACAGGATTACTGCAATCATGGCCACAGTTTTCCACGACTTCCACCCCCCTTCCATCCACACTCATACCGCCCCCCTCACCCCAC
>CABFOS010022534.1:0-10914 GCA_900660315.1 Diretmoides pauciradiatus | reverse complement strand
GTGCCCAAAGACGCAGCTCAGTGCTGGGACTGTGATGGACTGGGGCCGGGCTCCACCGGGAAACAAGAGACACTCATACAGCTAATCTCTTTGGGCTGGGGCTGACAGAAAGAGGTTAGCTACTGCACCAAACTCTCTCACAACAAAACAGCCAGCCGATGGATTCAGAAAGGAAACATCAAAGTATCAAATCAAAGTATTAGCAGAGGCCTATAAAGGAGAGGGTTGGAAGCTACGGCTCAAAATATTCTAAACCCCCCACTGTGGCACTGTGACATTTTTGCTACAGCAAGGTCAAGCATCCACATTCATCTCTACTGTTTTGGCGTGGTTTCTAATAATCTGTCTGTAGTTAACTGACAGGGAGTATTGTCAGGTTTTGATCAGTTAATTCGTCGAGGCTATATGTCATTGCAAACATAGAAAGATACACCAAGAATCATCCAGCTTTAATATCCCCATAAACTCACTGTCACCCCACCACTCTTAGCAATGCTATATCCCCATGTGTTAAAAGAAATGTGCATTCATAGCAACTATCAATTTTCAGAGCTGCTCTTTTCAGGCAAATGCATTTGTATATAGAGAGTAGCCTGGCTATGTGGGCTCCATAAATCTGTGTATTTGTCAGCAAGATGTGACAGGCTTTTCCTCTCTGACTGAGAGTCTATCAGTCTGAGCTCCAGTGGCCGTGCCCGCTACAGTCAACTCTGATTAATAACTACAAATAGAAGGGACTTGTCTACCCAGTTATAAATGGGAACTCTGTTTGCTAGGGAGAAGATGCACATTCTGGCTGATAAATCACGGAGCAGGAAAGGAGAAAACAGAATGCAGAAATATAATATGGAAACAATTTCTCAGCTGGGCTCAGCGATAAAGCTGACTGTGTTGTTTTACTTAATGCCAGCAATTATTGAGCACTCTTTTATTGCTTGATTTTTTTTTGCCAGGTTAAAATTGATCAAATAAAAAGTTTCAAACGTTTCAAATCATCAATGCACACATGTAGCTTGCTGCTCAGGTGCTAGCTCGTTGTAAGAGGACTGTAAGAAACAGTGTGAGCGCTTCTCAACATGCACAAGAATCACAGCTTGAGCGCATACAAAAAACCCCAACTCAGGAGCTCTTACTATTAAACTGATTGAGGACACCCTTTGAACACCCATTTAAGAATAGAACATTCATTTTTATGATTAGGAGACAGAAAAGCTAAAACAACATCCCTCATTACATGAATATTGATGAAAGCATGACTTCTGTAGAATGCAGGGATTTAATTGAAACATGTTCTCTCCATTTGAGCCCAAACGAGGCCGTGGGACCATTATGGCTATTAAACGTCACTTTAAATTCACTAGAATTATGTAATAATAATGATAAAACAAAACAAATCACATTCAGAATTATTAATTACAAACTCTGACAGTTCCTCAAATAGTCTATTGCTCAAAACTGAAGAATGACGCTATATGATTGAACCTCTGTAAAAAAAATATCTTGACAGTGAGTGGGTGATCAAGCATTGTGCATATTGTGTCTACTGTAAGACATTGCCCTTATAAATGACACATGGGTGTAAAGAATAAACATGTGGTTATCAATACATTGTGATATCATTTTATTATCATTTCTCTACTATACCAGCAAAGACTATTCACTTAGTGGCACACTATTGCACATGAGCTAATGGAAGCTGACAGATCCTGAATGTCAGTGAACAGTTACTCAATGTAAAAAGGTAACTTTACGAGATTCTATTTCAAAACATGCTTTCTTAGGCACCCTTCCAGTTTAATTAAAAGCTGGTTTTCTGTCTACCTCTGTACTGAGCTGGAGTCTTGCCGATCATGTCTCGTCTGCTGGTGTGCCAGCCTTGGCCAGGCCCATCAAGAGTGGGACACACATTAAATATTAACTTAATTGGTCCCCACAGAGCCCTGCTAACATACGGCAAGCATCAGATGGAAATGTCACTGTTTCCCCAGAGCCCCTGCACACTTAGGATCAAAGACAATAACATTGGTTCTAATCTGCTTTAATTGGGAGATAAGAGATGGTACAGAGCGAGTGAGTGTAGTGTGCAAGCATTTGTGCATTGTGTGTGTGTGTGTGTGAGACGTGTGTGTGTGTATGTGTGTGTGTGTGTGTGTGCGCATGAATGCATCATTCTAGCTGATGTAAGCTTGTCAGAGGAGACGGACAGCCAGCAATGAGACTGGGGAGACAACCTCAGCCGCCCTTGTGGTTCTACAATCCCTCCTACCACAGCCAACAGGCAAGGCAGCCAAATGCACAGCACATCACTTTTTCATCACCCCTTCAAAAGTGGGTGGCAAGTTGACTTCCTGTCTGAAATGCATTGCAGTGCCTTAGAGCATGCTGCAAACTCTGTCATGAACATGGACTGGAGGTACAGTATGCATCAACAAAAACATTTTTTTTTAAATAGTGCTGTGCTACATCACTGTACCACTGACTGCTACCCCCACCACTGTTACACACTACGATTAACTCTAATGGTAGCTACAGTATAGTGAAAGTCTAATCATAAATGGTGCATTTTAAAGATAGTGATTAGTGATTAGGCTGAACCTCTCCAGGGAAGTTTAATCTCCACTCAAAGTGGTTAATGTACTTGCTAAATGAACTGCTCCCTCCGTAATAGCACCAAGAGCAGTGTGAAGTCGAGATTACTAAACAGCATGGGCCACGTTCTAAATCACTCACTAAAAACTACAAAACCCTGGAGACACCGTGGCTTACCACAGGACCAGGTTGTGTGAGAGACGGGGAGCTAATGCACTCAAGGGCATCAAGGGAGCTGCAGAGTATGGCAGCACAAGTGCTGGAGTCAACAAGCTCAGATGTCCTTTTCCTGGCTAAGAGAGCAAGAGAATAGGAGAACAAGCGAGAGCCAGAGAGAGCGACAGACAAGGAGAGAGACTTTTTGTGCATTACTAGCCTTCCTGCATCCAACACAGGACTTACAAGGTCATTCCAACAAACAGTCACACTGCAGCAAAACACCGCCGGGTCACCTGATGATCTGAATACATACAGTAAGGAGAACCCCATCATTGCAACTGCTTTGATACCAAGCAAACATAAGGTGCGTTACCGTTTTGCAACAAATAGCTCTTCCTCTGCAGAGCTGCAGAGTTCAAGATTTACAATAGCTGTCAGAAACAAAGGAAGATAAAGGCAGGGGAGGAATAAAGGAATAGACAGATAGAGAGACCTAAGGGAGAAGCAATTTCAGTAACTAGTGCAGTGCCCGTTCGGAGTGCGTGGCCGTTGGGAACGTGTGCCCATTCAGAGCCGGCCGATTGCTCGGCTCCTGGTGTTGGGGGACGTGCCCGTTCGGAGTGCGCACGTGCAGTGCCCGTGCGAAATGTGCCTGTTCGGCCTGTTGGGCCGATTGCGTGGCATCCGGTATTGCTGCTTGCAGCATTCTCGAGAACCGCTCATCCGATCGACTTCACACTCGACACTACACTACCCACAATCCAACGCGGTGTGGCGTCAACTTCTTCCCTACGCGGTTGCCGCTCCGACACAGCGCCGCTACCGGAGGCCACTAATTCCAGACCAAGCCCCCACCCCCTTTCATGGTCTATTAGATTATAGATTGTGCTGGTGGCCCACTCCTGTACAAGGAGGTCAGCCATTATGGCAGGGAGAAGTGGACGGGGGTGGGAAGTGGCACTTGTGGCTGTGGGTGGTGTCAGAAGAAGGGGAACAGCTTGAGTATGGAGAAGAGGTGGGAGCACAGAGAGGTGGGGAGAGGGAGCATGGGGGTTGCAGGGAAAGGATTGGGAGAGGCTCTCCTTTTAATTTACTAATTAACCATGCAAATGAAATCTTAACAGGCTACTCAGAGGAAGTTCTCGGGGGAGGCAGGAAGGCATTAGCGCTTGATTATACTCTGTCCATGTGGAGAGGAAAAAAGAGAAGGGAAATATGGTGTTGAGCAAAGTGATGGGAAACGACTTGGCCCACGGCAGCCAAGCAGAACCACTGACTGCATAAAATGAATGAAATATCCCTGTATGCACGCACACTGTATGCTCCTATACGGTAATCAAGCTGGACATATGCATTGTTTCAATATACTTGCAAAAGAACATCAGCTGCAGAAATCCCACACTCTTGAACTGCACATGGTGTAATCAGGCCTGCAATATTGCTCAATTTACCATGGCTATGGCTAACTCCTACATGTCTGTGCTGATTTATGCAAACTTTCCAAATGTGACAGACAATACTATTATACTGTAATAATAGTCTACCGATCACTCAGTCGAACGGGACACCGCACGATTCTTGCAATGTGAGCTTAGGAAACTGCCAGCCAAACAGAATCACTGGCAGCACTCCATTTGTCATGTTTTACCTTGAAGACGTCCTGTGTGTCGTCCATGCAGTAAACCCGGATGTTGTATTCCAGTGTGGAGCAGTAGGCGTCGGAGAAGAGTACAAGCCTAAGGCGCTTGGCAGCACCCATATGCAGGGACTCTCCCACCAGGGCGAAGCGGCCCAGCTGCTCCGAGAAAACCCGACACGTCTCTGTCTCCAGCTGGCAGTAGTAGGGCTCCGACGCCAGCTCCTCCCCCATCACCAGGACGTCCTGAAGAAGAGGGAGGGGGAGAGAGAACAAGGTGTGGATGGAGGGTCACCCAGTATAAGTCGGGGTGATGTGTCTGCATTTACTGCATGAATGCGTGTGTTTGTGAGGGGTTGTTAGAGAGGTAGTGTGTGGCAGGTGCAAGGGTCAGGCACTAAACTCTATCCCACCTGTAGGACACTTGACAGAGTAACAGCTAAGCTAAAGGTCTGGTGCCTGTGTGTGCTAGTGCATGTGTATCTTGGTAATGATTTACAATCGAGAAAAAGGAATACATTTTTCCTGCTTCAAATGCCCTTTTCACCGCAGTACGCTTACTACACACGGACATACCTTCACACAAAAACACCCATCCTATAGAACACCATCAATTTACTAAATAATGCATGAAGGATGTGCTCAATTGACATGAAAGAAGACTCCAATAGATTCCTGGCAAGAATAGATGGTTCTAGAGAGAAAGAAAAGACCATGGAAATCCAGTAAATATTGGATTATAGGGATTTCAGTCAGCTTTTGTAATTTGTTAACAAAAGAGAAAAGAACTTCCTGCTTTACCTGCAAAATAACAGTTGCCCGATGATGAAGAGTCTTCAAACTATTACAGCAGGCAGTAGAAGACTTAGTTGGTACTTTAATTTGCCAAAGGATGGATTTGAACATGCATATTACCTGAACAGCAACGTCTTGCATTCATGTGCATTGTTACTGTGTCTGTATCACCACTGGGTCTCTAATAAAGAAGACAGATTCGCAAAAATATTGCATCCCCTCACAGTGAGGAACAATTTTATCAGATAATTCCACTCTGCTCGCCAGTCTAATTTGACGGGGACAAATTGGACCCAAGGTGACAACATTTTCTCTAAAATCCCATCATGCCAGTTAACTGACTCTTCGCATTAGGCAATCAACCCGAAGAGAGCATTCTGCCTGCCAAACGCCCAGCTAGCTCCACCAGCCCCCCTCTGGGATCGATCCCACCAGACACCGTCTTCATCAATAGAATTAGTATTGACATAGTTCATTTCCGATGCAACCACAATGAGGTCTTTTTCATCATCTTAATATTTCTTTGAATGTGGCAGAGTGAGGTGGCTCACTCGCTCAATGTACATGCAATTCATTTCCTTCTCTTCTCCTGCTGTTGTCATCCGTTTGTCTCTCTCTTTGTCTTTCTCTTGTTAGCCGAGCTTCTCATTGTCAATGTCCCTCTCTAATCATTCCTCATACCCCAACATCTACATTACTTTCTACAACTTTTTCCTTCTCTCTCTTTCTCTCACTGTTTGTCTATCTGTCTTTCCTTCCCCCTCTTTCATTCTCTTTAGGGTTGTTTGTATTCTCATTTCCCTGTCCACCTGGGACTTTTTCCTGCGGTGGTCACACAGGCAGTTGGCCGCTATATTTGGGCCAGCCGATGATTAAAAGTGCTGGTCTAACCTCTGTCTCAGACAGGCCAATCCATCCCACAGACACCCCACCGCTGCCACACACGGGGAGGCTGAATAATTTATGCACAATATCGAACATGAAAGAAGACCTACTAACACTCCAAAGCCCACCAGAACCCTTTCCAATCTCTCTGGATTGTAGAGATGGGTATACTGCCTCAAACCATGTGTGTGTGTGTGTGTGTGTGCGCGCGCGTGCATGTGTGCGTGTTTGTGCGTGTGTCCGTGCTTGCACATACGCGTGCCAATGTGTACGCATGTGAAAAAAAGAGCTTCTGCCCGGCTCCATCCTCTTGGAGTCTTCACTTCAGGATTTTTTCAAATTCCATGGCTAGTAAATAGTGAAGGAACTCTAATTGGAAGTAGCGGTCAAAGAAAGGTCAAGGAGCACTCAGAAGAGTACTTTGAGGATCAGTAATTTGCTTAGAGAACTAACAAAAATATTACTGTTTTGAGAAACATGTTGCCTAGCAACTCTGCTGCCAGAGAGAGGCAGCACATCCAGGCTGTTGTTACAGCCTAACAGGAACACACCTGATAGTCAATATAATCCAAGCCCTATAGAATGGATGTGTGCTGGGCTGAACTGGGCTACAACTACAGTACCTCTCCGCATCGATATCTTTTCAAGTTTCTACTTTCCATGAAAAGCTTTGGGCAAGTCAGTTTCAAAGTGGGTTGTAAATGTGTCTTTCGATAGAGATGCTGTGTGTCAGATATACTGTAGTGCTGCCTCACCTCCCAAGTGCCCTCGTAGTTCTGCTTCTTGAGGCGGACGGCCCAGTTGTCGGGGCAGGCATCAGAACAGTGGTCCATGCTGAGGATAACTGGCCGGCTCAGGACCACCCCCGGGGGGCCGCAACTCACAATAGGGCTGAGCAGGGTCTGGCAGCCGGCCAGGGGTAACCTGTACAGGGCACAGAGACTGGGGTAGAGGGCAGCAACCGGATGATTGTAAAGGAGGGTGAGAGAAAGGCTTTTACTCATTGAGGTATTAGTGAGAATTTACTGGTCTCTTCTAAGCAGGTTATGATACTATCACCTCTTCAACTTATCTACCAGCTGTGATAGGAAAGTGAAGGCCTGCTGAGCCCACCAAGGTGAATGACTGAATAATAACATTACACTATTACAGCATGTGCCTTCTGAGGCTGAATGTAACAAGCCAGACAAGCAGCGATTTCCAACAATTCATTTAACTTAAATAGTTCGCATCCTGGTAAAAGGGCATGTTATTTATTTACATCCCTCCTCTGCACTTCTGGCACAGACTCTTAAGCCTTTCCTAATGGAACAGTAGAGCATCAAAACAAACAGCCTAGTGGCATCCAGGGAAGACTGCCAGTTAGGCGGTGTTAAAAAGACCCACCTTAAATCTTCCTTCCTCTGAACAGTGAGATAAATCTCATAGATCTTTCCTCTGGGGATGGCCTCGGGAGGAATGAGCAGACTGATTCCTAATGCAAATAACAACAAAGAGAAGGGGTGGGAGAGAGAGAAACAGGCTCATTTGTTCTGACTGAACTGCGCTTTTGTCATCCCACAAAGGAAGCCAGCCCACTCAACCAAACCGTAAGGCCACAGAAACAAAAAAACAAATCTATTGTGAAGGTCAGAGGCAGCCTCCGTCAGGTACAGTAGATGCAAATCCCAGCACCGGCAGCAGAGGCGGCACACGTCCCAACGGTCAACAATTAGCTGAGACAAAAGCGCACACTGAGAAGCGCTTTAAATGTCCTCCGTCTGCCACCAAGTAGATAATTGAGACCGTGGAACAGACTACTTCATGAAAATTGCACTTCCCCAAGAGAGTGGCGAAATGCGCTTTGGAGAATAGTGAGAGCTATCTGAGGAAGTTTGAGCGTTGAGTGCAATTTGTGTTGTGATTCTCACAGCAAAATAATCCACTTAGAATCCCATTTAAGATGTAGTACAAACAGTGAATATGTGACACAATCTTAAGTGTTCCTGGATTGTTAGCTGAATCTGTTCCCAAAAGCATCTGTTTGAATAAGGCAAAGGTGCATGAGTGCTCACAGCTATGTCACTATCCATAAACCGCATCTCTCTCCTCTAAACCACTGATGTCAGAGAAATGGCCCAGCAGGTCTCATCCGGCCCCAGATGTTGGGGGGGGGGGCGCTTTCTATGGCACTTATGTTAGCTATTCGTTGCACTTACTTCTACTTTTTGTATTTTACATTGTGGAATTTGGTGTTTTATAGCTGTAACCTGCATTCTTTCAAATGTACAATTAATGAATGACACAGATATTCAAACACATTACATTTATTCTTGTCAGTATGTTGCATGGATAGGAAATGCTTCCTGTCTGTAGGCCTACTTGAATGACTTCAAATAATAAATCAGCAGGTAGCCTTAATATCCATGTGTTAAGTCATATTGATGTTAGCAAAAAATAATCCGGCCCCCATGAGGTCTCCTTCGAATGAATCCGGCCCACTACCTAATATGAGTCTGACACTGTGGTGCGAGGAGAACGGGATGGGTGCCAATGCGTGGTGTAGTCTACACGGCTTTGAATTAAACCATGCATACAATATCTGTAAGAGAGTGGAGGAGCAATAGAGAGAGAGAGAGAGAGAGAGAGAGAGAGAGATAAGGAGACCAGAGAAAAAGACCTTTTCTCCCTCAAGATACTGCGATACTGGCACTGTCATCTGCTAATCAGGATAGCCTACAAAAAGCCTCTCTCTTCCAGTACAATTATATAAGCACAGTGCTCAGCTAATGTGCACTGGGGAAGCAGAAGAGAGAAGAAAGGACTGATGACGGTGGTCCTTTATGTTTTATCAGACGGACATCTAATGGTCTATCTGTATTCCTCTGTCTATGCTCCAACACACAACTGATTCTGTGCATCAGCCACAAATTTAACCAGCGTGGTCATAAATGAGGGGCCTAATTGGAATAATTTGTTCTATTCTATTCTAGGAATCTTTTCCCATGTGTTCACCACGACAATGTAGCAATCACTGTGCTTTCATATTGCTTATATATATTATAGTGTAGGAGTAGACCTTAAATGATTGTACTTTTTAGATACAGCAACCTTGCTTTCTGAAGGAAACAGCATCGTACATTACAGTGTTGACTTGAAATGTCCAGTGTTCAACAGCTCCCTTTTTAGCACTCATATAATTAGGGGCCATTCACCGTATAGATGAAGGGCACCTATTGTAGTTGTTAAAAAAATATTATTAATGTATATGGCAACCCCTAGAATTGATTGGTCGACTACATCTCCTACCCACACAGCTAATTTAGTGCCTGTATGACATTTCTTATAGTGTCACCATCAGGCCAAACTTGCAAAAAAAACACATCTCCTGACTCGTTCTTTCCACCCAACAGCGAGAGGTTTCACCAGGAGGGCGTGACGCGTGCAGAGGAACACGTTATCCCCCCCAGTTCCCCTCCCCGTTGAACAGGCGCCCACCAGAAGGAGGCGCTGGTGCAGCAACCAGGACAAATCCCCTCGTTCGGCTTCCCACGGCCAATTGTGCCTGTGGGGACGCTCGGCCAACCCGGAGGCAACGCTGAGGATCAAACCTGCGACCTCAGGGTTGGTAGGCAGTGGCTATACGGCTTTTCTAAGTGAGGTGCGCAACATTTGGAGCCATTCAACCATATAGTGGAGCTATCATCATTTTTCTTTTTCTTCTTCTATACAAAACTGCCTTCCAAGGCATTTTTATGTCTCATCACGAAACCTATTAGCAAACCCACACACAGAAGGATGTTTGAAAGCTAGATGCCCTGACTGGGTCGGTTTCAGTGAGATGAGACATTGAGACATTAATGGGACTGAGTTTCTATTGATGAATTCTCCCCAGTAATGTCCAATGAGGGACAGAGGGTCAATGAAGCAGGTCTCATAAAGTGTTCTTGTATGCGTTTTCCTTTCCTTCCTTTGCATTTATGGAAAAGCAATGAATGTCTATGAAATGTGCTATACAAATACGACATACATTTCCAAATTGGCAAGGCGTAAATTGCTTCAGAACCGGATTTTAGCCACAATGAACCCTACCTGTGTTAGGGATGGTCAACCTCCCTCCCAGGAAGTTGAAAGTACCATAGGAGGTGTTGGCCACGTCGCGGGGCAGCGTTTTAAAGTAGCTCTGAGTGGACAGCCTGCTCACAAAGTCAGCAGGGTCAGCAGAGTTCAGCTTGCCATTGTGCAGAGTGTGAGAGCCGTTGGGCAGTGGGTCCAGCAGAGGCCCGTTGGTCATAGAGAATTTCCCTGTGGTATCGTGGCGAGAGCGCAGGGTTCCTTGGTAACTGGTGGTAGTAGTGGTTAGATCAGGCTGGATGGTAAGCAAATGGGAATTCTCTATTAGAATAAAAAAACAAAGAGACAAAAGCACATGTGTGAATCTCCATCAATGGCAGAACTCACACCCTCCAAAAGCTGTCATGACACACACAAACACTGAAAAAACAACACATGGCCCACAATAGATACAGATATTCACACACTCTCACAGAAATACAGACGCTCACGCATACTGACAATACACACAAATTCTACCCAAAGCCAGTCAATTTTCTCTTCCCTCTCTCTCTCTCTATTGCTGTCTGTCTCTTTAGCAACCACACAATCAATTCCAAACAGAACTCAGAGAGAGCTTAGCATCCAGAGTGTATAAAGACTTGTTTTCATGGTGAATCACAGGCACTGCAACCCAGTTCCCTCTCCATCCAACTCAGACAGTATTTATATTACTGACTGTTGAATCTCAGAAGCAGTAAACAGAGTGGGTACCTGTACTGACAATGAGGTGGTGGCCAATGTGTCATGCAGACAAA
>CABFOS010022532.1:3900-19829 GCA_900660315.1 Diretmoides pauciradiatus | reverse complement strand
CACTTTTATCTGAGCATGCAGCTTAGCATTTTATTTATTTTTTCGTTTAATCTTTTCCTGATCTACTAGCGCAGCTAAAGGTGACTAAATAAATAAATTCCTTTACAATGACCATCAGAACCTCATGAAAAATATCATCCACTCACCCTGCAGGGAACCCCACTGTTCCATTCATTGTCACCCCAAAGATGAGATGCACCCCACCAGAAACAGGTACATAGTGCAGCAGCAGCATCTTTGTTAATGTTACCTGTGACAAGCCTCTGAATTATTTGAGAACATACTGTAATAATGGGCAAAGGTCTCCAGTGGTTTGTTTAATCCAGGCCTGAGGTCCAAAGTAAACACAACTCTCCAGCAAACATGGATTACTCTATCTAAATCTATCTCCTAATTGAAAGCTGCCTTTTGGGCCTCGCCTGATTGGCAGATCAATCTAAGCCTCACATTGCAGTGGCTGTTCCATATCAAAATGTTTATCTATAGCTCATCCTTAGATTGTATCTGTCAAATCAGCCTAGCTCATCAATTATCCGCACCCGAGCCCAAATCAGACGCATGCAAACAATAGAGGGAATAACACTATGAATGGAGGTTCTCAGTAGTCATTGCACAGTAAAAAGTATTAAGTAGAAAATCATTGAGATAAGAAAAGATCATGCAATCTTGGTAACCAGGTAATCTAAATGCAATCTGTTAAAAGTATACTGTAAACAGAGCAGGTTGTAGAGAGGGGGGTGGCAAAATTAAAAGATACTTGGCTACTGGATGGAATTCCTCAGTAGGCCTATTGATTAATGATTAGACAATCCTGGTAGTTGCATTCATCATCCAGGGCCTCACAACTAACTAACCACCCAGCGTCCCTATAGGTGGTAACCTTTATTATCATTATAAGAACATAGAAGTCACTGTAAGAAGCCGAACCATCTCTTCTAAGCTCTTCTGAGCATAGGAAGGAAGGAAACCAGATAACCTAATTATAGGACAGTATTTTAAATCAGTAGAGCACTCTGTTTTTTCATCATTGCATCCATTAACTGTCTAAATGTCACTGAAGATGCTTGGAGAACTTCTAACAGAAGGCAAGTTAGGAGTTGACAGGGGACATTTATACACTGCACTCCTCCATTTCCTCACCAGGCGTCCTTCTCCTCTGCAGATACAGAGACGCATGTTTTTGCCCTTCATCACCAGGCCCTGATTAGTCATACGCCCACTATTCCAGCATGCAATCTCTCATTCTCACCATAAGTCTGATGGCCATGATTGGCGCACTTAATTATCTGCAGCGCAATCATTAATTTGACACTTTCAGTGAAGCATGCTGCTGTGAGATACATCAATTCATTTAGAGGACATAAATCACAAAATGAGGACTTCCACCTTGCTACAAGTAATAAGACTCCTATCAATTTGAATTTGATGAAAGCTAGCTTGCTTTTAGTATTGTTGCAAAATTTAAAATGCCTGAAGACGCATTGAATGGTATAATCGTTGAATGGTGTTTCTCCATTTACACGTGTTGAAGCAACACTACAAGAAGAGTGATGGCAACTTGGCAGGAAAGGAGAATTACCAGTCATAATATATTGGAAGTCATGCTTAGATCAACTGTGCATTACAGTGTAATTTATTCACAATATAAATATAATGACTTCAAATCTGAATCCATGGCCCATCACATCAGTTACCCAATAACTCTGATTAGCTGTGATTGATTTACTGCTTATAGGAGTTTAATAGGGCAATTATAGGGTCACTTCCCTGATGTTGGTCATCTACATTTGTTAGAGCCATAACCTGCCAATGATTTAATAATGCATGCTTATGTACACAATAAACGAAGATGCATGATACTTGGACAAGTGCCTATCCACGCTTGTATAAACACGCAAATACACACATATTAAGCTCCCAATGTGGGCAGGCGGACACTACACTAACTCTCCACTTGAAAGCGATTGAAAACAGACAGATGAATAGCTTCTTGAAATAATTCAACTCCATGAAAAGTATAGCATGCACTAACATAGAAGGCAGTTCTGTGCATGCACAGGAGATGGATTAAGTACAGCAGCCTCTTTGAAACTCAAGTCATTATGCCTTCATTGTGTACTGAAAAGTGAAAATGACATGTGAGCGAGAACAAGAGGGAAACAAGAGGTAAATTGCTGAGATAAAGTTAAGGACTCAAATGTTTGTTACACAGTAGTATTTACTGTTGGTTGGCTCTCTGTAGTACATGGTAAATGAAGATATAATTGTATGTTTTACTTCTACAGATGTTGGAATTCAAAAAACTTCAAACGTGCTTCCACCTTCCTCAGAACTGCAAGACACATTGTACTGCTGAACAACAATGCTTCTGCTAAACAGGCAAACTTCATTAATCTATCAGCCACTGCTGGCAAACGATAGTTATCAATAATGAATATTTCATAAAGCACTATCAAGCCCATTACATGTGTTGCTTTCATTTTATCTCCGTCATCAGAATGTTCAAACCTCATTTTGCCTGCCTGTCCACTGGTAAAACAAATAAGCAGACACATAATACACTGAGCCTCACTGTGCTGTGATGGCTGCCATTATAAAATGTGTCGGGAATGCAAATATGTGGAGCAGGGAAGATAAACATCAGTGTTGCCGGAAGACATTGTATTTATGCCCTTTCTCACACTGCATTAGTGGAGCATGGCAGTTGCCAACGCACAATCAAGACAGATCGTTTTCAATGATGACTTCTAAAAAATTATAAATGGCAACAGTGGAAAGGCCTCGCAGGCACATGCTTTATCATCAGCCACACAGTCAGAGGAAGCGCTTTCATGGACAGTGGACATTGCAGGGCCAGAAGCCTTTTATTAGATCTCTGTAGCCTGCAACTTTTCTGGCAGTTCTCATAATATTAGGTCCAAAGTGCATTAAGGCTTCATGGGCCAAGGAATGGATTCCTAAGTTATCTTCTTTCTGAAATCCAAAGTTCAGAAGAACAAACATGTTTCTACATTTTAATGATGGATAGTGGGAGAGTGTAATGGTCTGAGGTCATTGTCAGTCTATAAGTGTTCAAAGTAGTGTGAAGTAAAACAAATTCAAGTAGCCCACTCTCTATGTACAGAATGTGAGCTTTATTCTGTAAATAAGAGCGCCGATATAATAGTTTAGTTACTGTAGCAGAAATGTGACTGCACGCCGCATGACCTCCCTCTCCTGCTTGGTATTGATTAAAACAACTGCAGGAAGATGGAGAGACTCACTAACTGGAGCACTTTTTTAGCTTACACTTTTGCATAATGGAAAGTAAGGACATAAAAGAGATGCAAATGAGTGAGAGAGCCGGAGAAGAGCAGGAGTTTGAGCGTTCAGATGGGGCCTGATTGAATTGGAAGTTCCCCTTCTGTTTCTCCGCTTCATCATTACATCCTGTCTTTGTCATCGTTCACCGCCTCATCTCTTCCTGCCTGTTCAACGCTTTCTGTCACAAAAGTGTTGAATGTCAGTGTTCAGGCTTCAGGGCAGGCTTCAAGGCCAGCTGTGTGATCCTCTCATTGTTAAGACACACAACCCTGGAGTGTTTAGTCAGTGTATGGGTGTCAAGACAACTGATGCTTTGCAAAGGGGATATATCTGCAAGGGTGGGACCTTGAAGGGTGTTCAAAGTGAGCTTTCATTGGGATTGATCATGTTCATTAAGGGATGATGAGCGTTTGAAATAAACTCAGGTGGCTGATTTGATGGATGCGATGTGGAGAGGGCCTTAGTCCAATAGGCGTGTCATATATTTTGAGGGGAGTCCCATTTTTCTATTACACGATATGTCACAGGCATAGAGTCACATTAAGCTGCCTTTTGTCCAGCTATAACTCATATTTTGTAGGGCTGACAAGATAAAAGTGTACCATGACTTTCAAGACTTTGTGCAATTTTTTTGGCTCTTTGACTAAGATTAAATCAACAGATAGATCAAAGCCTTAGAAAAAGAATGCCCAAAGGCATGTATCTGTGTCAAGAAAGGTTACAGAAGATGTTCAATTCATATTCTCATTTTAATAAGTCAAAGAGCGTGCAAGTTAACAAGGTGTCACGCTCTGAATTATCTGTGGTGGTATTTATTCAGCCCGCAAAAGCTGTCATTCAGGAATCAGATAAAAACCCAACCTTGAACTGTGAATTACACAGAATGAGTAAGCATACTTGTTTTTTTTTGTATGTATTTCAACTTAATTCCCACTTTTCAAATGATCAGTGATGATTTCCACTATATTATTGTGGAAATAAAGAGATGACATTGGTACATTTTGTTTATCACATATTTAAAGGGCAATTTTGGGATTCTTCAACCTGGACCCTATTTTCCCATTGTTGTGTGTCTACGTGACCGATGGAAACAAAATTAGCGGTGGAGTTAACCAGCTGCAACGTAACCCTTTGGGGCATGTTCAAACCTAAATGTATGTCCTCTATTGTTGTTATAAGTGTCTGACAGGATCCCGACAGAGAAATAAAACGTTTTTCTTTACCTTTCGCTCCGGTCTGTTGTTATTGTGTTAAAGTTACCCTTTAAAGGATAACTTTGAAAAAGGGTAACTTCGGGATTTTTTAACCTGGACCCTATTTTCCCATAATTTTGTGTCTAAGTAAAGTGACTAACGGGACCTACGATTTTTTGAAATTGGTCCAGTATTGAGCGAGCAATGTGACCCTATGGGGCAATTGCACCCCATCAATGTATGTCCTCTAAAAGTGCTTGTTTTTGACACTCACATGCTCAAATTGTTATTATAAGTGTCTGACAACGTAGATACCACTAAGCTACGCTTTCTAGGCTATACTCCAACACAACAAACTGTTTCCGGCACTCGTCTCTCCAACATCACCGACAGAGCGGTGATCGTGCGCACACACGGACACACGGACAGCCCAAAACGGAAATTACGGAAAATAGGACAGGTAGAGGACAAGGTTAAAAGTATATTAGAATTTGGAGACAGTGTTGAAGGGAGGACTGGATTGGACAGACGGCTTTAAAATGTATGGAAGTGTAATGCAACATCATGGATGTTGCCGTAAAAAAAGTACAGTTGTCATGAATGGGGAAATTAGATATAGAGACCAAAACCATTTTTTTAACCATGCTGTAAACATGATTATTGCTGTAAAGTTGGGTATTTTAACATGGGGCTCTATGGGGACTGACTTGCTTTTGCAGCCAGCCTCTAGTGGCCATTTGAAGAACTGCAGTTTTGGCACTTCACGTTGGCTTCATTTTTCAGCCCTGCTTGGTTATGACACCATTCCACTGAAATGTGTCATATCTGTCAGTGTTTCTGTTGCAAAGCTATTTTGTATGTTGTCATTTCCACTATTCACTGTATCGCGACGGAACAGTTCAACATTCTGTTCTTTATGAGAAATATTTTGCTATCTGAAATTTTATTTGAAATATTATTTGAAAGTAATCGCCTATACGTTTTCAAAGCAGATTCCTCTTGGGCCATTGTTAGTCGTGATATTGGACATAATTTAACAGCAGCACTTTGCTTGATATTGGAGTCAAATCTTTTTTCTAAAGGCTGTGTATGTAAAAGGGTCTAAGAAAATGCCAAAGATGTGTGGATGGAGAGAGAGAGAGATAAGACAGCTAATTATCAAGTTTGTTCAGATGGAATCGAATTCCAACACCACTGCTGGACCACATAACCAGTCCATAATCATGACTTTAAAGCTTTTATAATGATCTACTATGAAAGTCATAATATAATATTAGCTAGCGATGAGCAGTTTTGTTTTGGAAAAGGTCCTCTGAGCACAAACAAAAGATGCAGGGTTGTGTGGGAACCTTCCGTCCCTATAACAGAACCTATGCCCCTGTTACCAATGTGTCATTTTCATTACATTGTGAAATGTGAATTCATTTTCTTTTTTCTTTTCTCGTCTTTATTGACTTCTCCCACACACATATGTGGGAACAAAGTAGGCAATATGTGTGTATATTTGAATATCTCTCTCTCTCTCTCTCTCCCTCCCACTCCAGAGTGAGTGGCTTCTCTAACTTTTAACCATATATTGTTTTTAAGGTGGTGGCTATATTGTGTGAATAGCAGGGGTATGTGGGGTTTTGGGGGGGATTATTGGTTCGCTGGTTGGCGTGGTATCAAGTCGATGTCAAGCGATGCAGTAGGAAACCAGGAGGGAGGGGAATCAGCCTGAGTAGGCTACCAATCTCCAATCTCCCGATATGATATTTTGACATATCGGGAGGTCAGGCTGTGCACAACAGATGAGGCAAAAGGGGCAGGTGCTCAAGCTCCCTTTGAGGTCTATGTGTGCACGTGCCTGTGTCTGACAACGAAGATACCACTAAGCTTTCTAGGCTATACTCCAACAAAACAAACTGTTGCTGGCACTCATCTCTCCAACATCACCGACAGAGCGGTGACTGTGCGCACACACGGACACACGGAGAGCCCAAAACAGAAATTACGGAAAATAGGACAATATTTTGCCACCTGAAATTGTGGGTTAAGTCTCGGGCAGACTGAACAAGAGCACAGCAAGTCATGGGCCTACATTTCTCTCCCCATGTCACACACTTAACATAGGCAACAGTGTGACATGGGGAGAGAAATGTAGGACCAGCAACTGACTGATTTCAACGAATTGGCCATAAAGTTCTGTTCATATTCATTGTTTTGCTCAAAAACAAACAAAAAAAGTTTTGTGATTTGAAAATTAAAATCTAGATACACTGGACACTCTTTCAGTTTACCCCCTCTTCCCCCAGATATTATTTGAAAGTAATTGCCTATATGTTTTCAAAGCAGATTCCTCTTGGACAACACAGCACTTGACTTGATATTGGAGTGAAATCTTCTTTCTAAAGGCTGTAAGTATAAAAGGGTCTAACACAATGCCCAAGGTGTTAAGAGAGAGAGAGAGAGAGAGAGAGAGAGAGACATGATTGTACAATGAAGGAAGAAGTGTGAGAGCACTGCTGTTGGTATCTAAGGTGATAAGACAGCTAATTATCAAGTTTGTTCAGATGGAATCAAATTCCAACACCACTGCTGGGGTAGTACATAACCAGTCCATAATCATGATTTTAAAGCTTTAATAATTATCTACTATGAAATACATAATATAATATTAGTAAGCGATGAGCAGTTTTGTTTTGGAAAAGGTCCTCTGAGCACAAACAAAAGATGCAGGGTTGTGTGGGAACCTTCCGTCCCTATAACAGAACCTATGCCCCTGTTACCAATGTGTCATTTTCATTACATTGTGAAATTTGAATTTGTATCACCAAGCAGAAATTGAAATGACCGTCCAGAAAAAGAAATGTGTCTCATTAAAAAGATGCTTGCACTGAGCTCTCTCTCTCTGACTCATAAAATCTCCATTCGACACCCTTCAGACAGCGGAGACATCCATTTTCCTCTCCTCGTCTTCAGTTATTCGCGCTTCCCTTGCAGACAGCCTCATCTCAGTCTTCTCCGCTGGCCGCTGTGACATTGAAAGAGACCTCTAATCAAAACATTTGTCTTTCTTTCAGCTTGTGTTCAGACCGGTGAATGAGAGCTGACACCAGAGGGAGATGTATTTGTCCCAATCAGGGCCTCATCTTCATGTCACCGCCGAGCGAGTGTTCCATCTCGATAGGGCACTGATGAATCCGCCACTTAGCCCTGATTTGGAGGAGCGGCTTGCCACTGTCAAAGTGGCAGGTTAAATCACAACGTCAGCAGCTCAGCCATGGCCATTACCGCCAATGTCGGCATTGGCGGTAATGGCCATTTTTTTGTTTTGTAGATGTGCCATTTTGTACCATTAAGATGCATACAGCTCCAAGTTCCCTGTCTTTCACCACACATCACTAAATGGGCCACATTATATGGTGTCATCTGCTAAAATGGTGTGTGGCCATGGTGGTGTTGCCACAGGCATGAAGACTCTTAATGCAAAGAATACGCTCAAATCTGGTCCTGATGCATTTGTGTCATCTGCTGCCGGATGGAATGGAACACACACCCCTGATTAAGACACATCTAACTGAGGCAGCTTGCTTAGTAACAGGTCAGTAACAGTCACAATAACAGGGCCCTGATGCCTCACCATGATCTATTGTTCCATTAGAGAGGACTCAACTTTGGCTAGCAGGTTGTAAGATGTCAGCTGCACTACATAAGAACACAGGTGATGAGGATGAGTGTAATGCACTTTGGATTTAATCAAGTGCACGTCCGTCTCTTCAAACCCTATCGGCTACTACATTAAGAGCCTTTTGGAGTGTGTGTGTGTGAGAGAGAGAGCGAGAGAGAGGGAGTGTGTAGAGATGAGAGGCAGGATCCAGCTAGCTACCTGTCAGACAGAGTGGAATGTTGTTACAAGACAAGAGAGGAAAGGAGGTTTTATCAAGGTGTGCAGGAAACCACTGACATGAGATAAGAGCCCTGAGTCGGAACCACATTATGCCACACCTTCACTAAGGGGGACTCTGTCAAGGCAGGAATAAAGAGATCCATTTCAGTGCAGGAGCCACCATAATACTTGACTGGGGAAAGCCATTACCTTTCAAGTATACACTCTACCTTTAAGTGCATATAAGGCAATAAGCAGGCACTCTATCCTATAATTTGATTTGGAATCCCTATGCCTTTCTTTGAAATCTGCCCTTAAATGGACAAAACATTTTCCAGAAAGTTCTCAGGAATGTCTTTTAGGCAAAGAAACAAGATTGCAAGCTGAAGTGTATTCAGAAATTCAGCTTGTATCAGGGGTGTGATTGCAAAAAGTTGACAATAGCAAGGTTTGTAGGTCATGAAAGGGAGTTTAAAGAGCTGGGATCTCTAGGGCATATCCCGTTGGACTCCCGTACCTTGTACACAATGCCATTTTCATGAAAATCTCTTAATCAAAATGTCATTTGCATTCCAAAGTAGCACTTTACAGCTATGGTGAAGACATAAAATTGCATCTGCCTTCACATAAATAAACGGGAATTCAAATTTTTGTAAAAAAGATTACATAAAAAAGAGGGCTTGCAGAAAATGAAGCGAGTCATATTTTACGTCATTTACAGTACATTAGCAGATGCCATAAAAGTGCACAGCTGTGCAGGATTCTGTCATAGATAGTAATATAGATGGGAGGGTAATGGTAGAAAAGGTTTGCCAGAAACTGTAGGCAAACAGCCTAAAAACTAATTGAAAATACCCTTTAATTTTACCATTTTACTTTAAAGATATGGATCTAGTGCAAATCTCAGAGCTGTTTATCAATACATTGCTTAAATGGAAACAAATGCACTACACTGCATAGGTTCTTAGGTGGAGTGGTGGGGTGGGGGTATGCATAATTGGAGGGAATGAAACTACGTACACCATGTCTTTCCTTCAAAGTGCTGTGGTAGTATTGTTGTAGATAGCAAAATATTGGATTAATGCATTGACTTAGCCACTGCAGTTATCACCAAGTTACCTCCTGGTTCATGAATGTCTGCAGGCTGCAGCGATGACCCTTTACATGACTTCTGGCTGGGTGGGGTACGAGCACAAACTGTATTTGCCTTATGCAGAGCTCTTGGGGCTCTGCAGAGCCTAAAGAGCGCATACTGAAATTCCTCTTGGCACTGCAAAAAGCATTATAGACACAATAATGAACAAACGGACCAACAAACACACACTTCAGAACACCTACAATAATAGACACACCTTACACAACTCCTAAGCGAGAGTTATTCAAAAAAATTACCATGAAAAGATTTGCTTTCAGTAAATAAATCTTAATCTTTGCAACCAAACCAAAAAATATATAACGTTTTCAAAGACAACTTCATGTGTTGTTCTTTTATTACTTTTGCAGCACTTTAACCAAGAAACAAGACTTGTAACACTACATCTAAATCCCCGCTGTCTTGCAGCACGCCACTGTGCTTGACTGGTATCTATCGCACACTGATGGCCTGACCAGACTCTGGGGAGCATTCATAGACAGCCCATTGTTAGGGTATCAGTGAACACAGAGAGCATAAACTTCACTGGATCACTGGAGGGATTTGATGCTAAGGCTCAGGGACCTCTCATCTCAGGTTACTCCCCCTCTGCGCTCCCGGCCTCCCCCAGGGCACTCCGCCACATCCAGCTCAACATTACCAGAGTGTGAAACCTAAAGAAAGAAAGCTTTTTTCAAGACTGCTCCTCTCCCTTTTTTGCACCTCTTGAACTTTTTGTTGCCGACAGCAATGCCTGGGGCTATACTTCAGCTCCCAATAGCACGGCCGCTTCAATGCACGGGTTTACAGGGGCTTCAGCCCCAGGCCTATGAAGATCAGAAGCCTATCATGAGCCAATATATCTCATTTTAAAAATCACATTGTTTTGTAATTTGTCAAATTTTCTGTCCAACACTTGATATTCATGTTTGTGGCTGATGATTGTTCCGATTTACAAGTGACCCACGTGGCCACACGTGGAAGAGACACAACATAACCGCCTTTCAGTATGTAGAGTAATTGTGTTTGCACCTATGTCATGGTTTGGTCAGTAACCCGGATGCGGATCCGGATGAATGAACAGGCATGCTGAGTGCCCTCGCTCCCCACGACTGCACCTCCTCCAACGCTGACTTTGAGTCTTAGGTTTGTATCAGTTTGTCTAATGATTCTGACATGATCGTACAACACGGTGCACCCCCTGTTACAGGGCAGAGGTTCGAGGTTTTTAGGACACTATTTTCAAACCTGCAGGCTTCACTAACTGACTTCAATTGACTCAACAAGTGATACTGAAGTATGCACAGAACAATAGGTTTAAAGTCTGTTAGTGAATAGTTCCTTCCACATTTCCTTTCCCATTAACACTGGAGAAAGAGTCAGGTTCCTGCCGATGTCTCGTACTCACACAATTTATTTCTACTAGGGGCTGATTAGGAGAGAGAGAGAGAGAGAGAGAGAGATAGAGAGGGAGAGAAGGAGGGGGAGAGAGAGAGAGAGAGAGAGAGAGAGAGAGAGAGAGAGAGAGAGAGAGAGAGAGAGAGAGAGAGAGGCTCTGGAGTTTGAACAAAGGTGAACGACCAGCACAAGTTTTAGAATGGGGAAACATGCTGGAATGGCTTTGCCCTAATGAGAGCTCATTGGGAATATAGCCTGTTAGGACCTGAATGCCAAGCATGAAAAGCAGTCATAAAAACTGTGCCATCTACAATATGGTCCCCTCTAGAGAACAGCTATACCTCATTATATCAAAATGAGCTTCCATTTAAACCTGTTCATGATCCAAGAGAGGTCCTCACCACCTCCCCACTTAGTGTGCATGTCTATTGGGTGTGGAGGCATGTCTTAAAACACTAAGTGGTGATGACATGGGTTCTGAACCAATTAGAGGCCCTCTTTACAAGAAGCACCCATAGTCCTGAGCTATTATTACTGCCCACTTACAGACCCTTTGCTTCTTGGCCAGTCATTGAACTGGCACTGTGACACCGACAACACGCCTAGGTTGTCAGAGCTATTGTCCCGATGCTGGGCACGATGCCAGTTATCACAGCTGCAAGTGGGCAAATTCTGCATGACACACACGCGCGCGCACACACGCACACACATACATTGTGCAGTATATGCACAAAAACAACCATACACATATATAGATATGTACATGCACACACACAGAAACTCAGTGCAGCATTATATTGTAGCTCCTAATGGAGCTAATGTTGCTATGTAGAAGGTCAGGTCAAGGGAGATCAGAGGGGCTGCCCCACATTGACAATCTGACCTTTAGCAAGCAAATCCTCACGGGAAACTCACAGTGTGATGTCTCTCCTGTTGCCTTGTGACAACTCTGTGCCTTTGCCTTACTTACACAGCTCAGAGGCTTATATCCATACAGTCCTTTTAAAGTTAACCCAAACAGACAGTGGCACGCATGCCTGAGGCTGTGAGTAGAAGTATATCACAGCTAGTGAGTTTGTTGCAAACCAACTGAAGTGAGTTGGACGGGTGATGTGATACCTCTTTGGTGAGTTAGTATCAAATTCACATCTGCCATGCTACTGTGCTACTGTAGGCAGTGCACATGTACGTGTGAATGTGTGTTTGTTTGTGTCAGTGCCACTGTATAGGTGAGAATGAAAGAGAATGGAACCATGACTCCAAGGCAGTTTTAGACCCTGCAGGATGACAACTCTCTGGTACACATTTCCTGCAGAGGAGCAATTAAAATATCACAACCTGAGCCCTCTGTCTCTGCCTGGCTCTCTGTATCTCAATTTCTCTCTTTTTTTCTTCCCCCCGACACACACTCACACACACACACGCACACTTCTCCCACCTCTGGTGTAACACCCACCCCCTCATTCTATTGCAGTAACCAAGCCAATTCTGTGGAGACTGACAGGAGGGGTCATAACTGCTCCCAGTTAACAGAGCATACTCATGATCACCCAGAGCCAAGTGAGTAGAGGCCAGCTGCCATGTGCTGCCATGTGCTACAAGTGTGAATGAACTGCATCAAGAGAGATTTATTTCATCATCTGCCACTTAGGAGAACGTAGACGTGACTGCTTGACAGAACATTTTCAAAGGGTAACTCAGAAAGACGGGGAAATCACGTTCAGAAGGCTATCAAACCACACATTTCACACTATATGTAATATTCTACATTCAGTACACAGAATACAAAATAGCATGTCACTAGCTAAGGATCTAGGGATTGTGTACATGCACATGATAAAAGTGTCCAAAGTACTGTGTAAATTGGACATTTTGTTATAGAATTGCAAATAGCCCATCATTGCTATAGAGAAGCAGGGTCATTACACGTTAGACATCTCTTCCCAAGACGCCTAAGAGAGGCCCCAGTAAATAAAAAAAGCGTTCACTGAATGTTTGCCTGATTGAAAATTCTCGAGTGCATGGATGGGGATTCTAGCTGAAATGAGTGTGGTGTGCATTAACATATTTCTTGTAGTGGCACCCTTATTACCACTTAGTTCTCTTGAAATCCATGTTTAACCTTGGTTGAAAAAAATACTGAATATGAATAATGGGATGCAGGTCCTAACCTGTGTGGTGGTGTTACCTTGTGTTAAAAATACATTACAGGGAAGGAGCAGTATGCATAATGCCTCCTCCATCAATTTGCAGGTGCATATTTCTTTATTAATTATTGTCGCTGCAGTTTCCCTGCTCCTCCGAGGTAATGAAGTGCTCAAGCAGAGAAGAGGCATAAGAGGATGGCAATGTGCCACCACAACAGGGGGCTGGAGCCACTGAGCGCCAACCGGTCTGTGGAGAGGATTTTTAATGACATTTTTGTATTTTAAAATTGAGATAATTCATTGAGGTCAACCTCCAATGACCCCCTAGTTACTGAAAATACTGCTAATTTCTGATTCTAGTAAACATTTGTAGTTGTTAACATTTGTAAGAATCCTCTGAGTATCCAAACACATGGCAGCATGAAGCATTACAGTACGAGTAGCCAAGAAAAGCGACAACAGTGTGTCTTTTGAGCAAGCTGACAGCATGATTTCTTCAGCTGTTGGATGCACATACATGTCATCATGCTTCCAGTATTAAGTCACTGTTGCAAATGTATTAATTGATTATTCTTAATAATGTGAGCCAATAGTGTGTGTGTGTGTGTGTGCTACAATACAACAAAAGCACAGGGCAACAGCTGCAGAGTATAGCATTGATGGTTGGCACATGATCAAGAAGAACAGATGTGGTGTTTACAACCATTAGCCAGCACTCAGGTATTTGTATTTATTCTCAGAGTTCGCAAACAAAGATATGCAAATTATTAGCGTATTATTAGACATATACTGTATACTGATGTGTGTCCCTCCACACGTCTTTCTCTTTGTTTCTCGCTCTTTCTTTCAGCCCGAAGAGGACAATTTGTCATCTGGAGAAATTGTTCCCTTCTCTCCAGACATAATGGCGGAGCATATTTTCAAGATCTCCAGGAGACCCAGGGTGTCCAACTGAAAGACATAACATCCAGTTACCCTGGCTTCACACGGCATGGCTCCTAATGAGCCCTCTGTATCTCAGCAAATTGACTGAACATTTCTTTTCTTGTCTCTGCCATTTGAGCTGTGACCCAGCTAAAGCCTAGAAAACCAAATACATCTTGAGAGTACTCATTATTTACTTGTGACAGAGAGCAGAGAAACATGATTAAAGCAAGCCAAATGAGATAGAGGGGAGAAGAGAAGAAATAGTGCCGTCTATACAGAGATGTTTAGATAAGTGGACTGATTTCATCAACCATTCACTGTGCGGTTCACAGCTGAAAGTCAAAGCTGCCAATTATACAGAAAAAAGCAAACAGAGCCCATTTTTTGCATGTTTTTATGTAGATTTGCCCAGGAACTATCACAACAGTTACTGAATATGGTATTCATGCATTATGCCATCCGTGCAGTGTGTGTGTGTGTGTGTGTGTGTAGAGTAGGAGTGTTCCTGGATGTCTTTCAGGTAGAGGACACAAAGCGATGGTTTAGCTGTGTTTCTTTGCGCAAAACAACCATTAGCTCAACAAGGACAATTCTACAAAAGCCCACAGCTTAAAACACCATCCATCACTGCTGGGTACGCGCCTGTTTGTCCAAACCCTTAAAGTCTCATGAAGTCACTTTGTCTGGATGTCACCACACTGTCGCGTTGTTACAGTAGAGAACCTTCAGAAGGTCACTCGACATGCTTCCCGTATTTTTTGAAGAATATTTAAGAAATAATTTAAGAAATAATAATAAATATATTTTTTGTTCCCTTATCAAAATGTTGATTTCCTGAGACACAAGAGCCTTTTGATGAATAAACCAAACAGCATTAGAGGAAGAAAAGGTTGTATGGGTATGTTAGTCTAAATAGCCGTTATTGCTGAATGTGTCCAGTAAAGAAGATCAAAACAGTACAAATCTGTGAGCTGCCTTTTTTATACTCTTTTTGCAGCTTATTGTTATCCCAAACATTCTCCTTTCCAACAGGTTCTTAATGAACACGACATCTGAAACCAGTGCTGGTTCAATGCTAATATGATGCCAGAAGAAATAAGCTGACAATAGATTGTGTGTTCTCAAAGCGCTGTTCCTCGAGCATATGTTTGCACAGACAAACATACATGCCAGACACAATTTAACCACTAGAAGGAAGCTGTTGGATGTCAAGGTAACACATCCTAAAGGAAGAGAGGGAACAGGCCCTTGGGGAACTCAGAGAGAGAAAGAGAGAGACTGTGTCTAGCTTGTCCCCACTAATGTGGAGAGGGCTTAATTAGGGCCTGGGCTTTTCATTAAGGCAGCCGTTAAAGTCAGTTCTGGTTAGCATAACACTGGCATGCCACAGTGGAACAGTTGAGCCATCATCCAGATATACACATGCACAAAACCATGCCAATCCGCCAGGAGCCTTAACAACACATAGTGGGGTGAACTCTTTTTACTATAATTAATAGGAGCCATGTCCTCCCATCCCCCACCCTCTGCCACCCCCTTCACATACATACACACACATATTGTACCCCTCCGCCCACTCTCCTTACACTCGCAGGGCCCATCCGTCATGTTGCTATAATGTGTTTAGTTGTTCCATGCAAGGACACGGGATTTTGAATGAAATCATAAAGGACACTTAGATAGCTGTTACATGGAAGAGGGGATCCCATATATCACCCCCCAGTGTGTGTTGATTTCCAGGAAATGATTATAGCCTTATGCTATGATAAATGGTTGATCTCTCCCTCCATCTCGTTCTTTCTGCTTCATAACCACGTATAATACAGGAGGGGTGGGGTAGGGTGTGTGTGAGTGTGAGTGTGTGTGTGTGTGTTTGAAGGGGGGGCAGCAATGTCCCAACTTTATTATGTTATTGATTAAGATGTATTTCATACACAACATATTCATCTTGTATTTGCTTT
>CABFOS010022529.1:0-10539 GCA_900660315.1 Diretmoides pauciradiatus | reverse complement strand
CCCGAGGCGTTCCCAGGCCAGCCGAGAGATGTAATCCCTCCAGCGTGTCCTGGGTCGACCCCGAGGTCTCCTCCCGGTTGGACATGCCCAAAACACCTCCCCAGGGAGGCGTCCGGGAGGCATCCTAACTAGATGCCCAAACCACCTCAACTGGCTCCTCTCGACGTGGAGGAGCAGCGGTTCTACTCTTAGTCCCTCCCGGATGTTCGAGCTCCTCACCCTATCTCTAAGGCTGAGCCCGGCCACCCTGCGAAGGAAACTCATTTCAGCCGCTTGTATTCGCGATCTCGTTCTTTCGGTCACTACCCAAAGCTCATGACCATAGGTGAGGGTTGGAACGTAGATCGACCAGTAAATTGAGAGCTTCGCCTTCTGGCTCAGCTCTCTCTTCACCACGATGGACCGGTTGAGCGACCGCATCACTGCAGATGCCGCCCCGATCCGCCTGTCGATCTCACGCTCCATCCTACCCTCACTCGTGAACAAGATCCCGAGATACTTGAACCGTTGGTGCATTCAAAAAAATGTCTAAGTGCTGCTGAAGAGGCAGCCGGCGGAGACAGCACCTTTAATGCTATTCAACGCACCATAACATCACTTTACATTACAGAGTTCTATCATTCCCCCAGTAAAATGTGTCCATTTCCACCACTGGGTACAAGTTTTGCCCCTCATCATCTTGGGTGTTGTCAGCCCCCCAGCAGTCCCCCCTTAAGCTCAGGTGAATAATTGTGTGCATTGGCAGACGTGCCATGTTTACGCTCTCCCACATAATTCTTTAATCACAGTGCTATTACTCCACACATACAGCAAGTTTAGTGCCGTTATTATCTCCCAAGGTCATGACTAACGAGGGCTGACGCACCGTGCCTGGCCAGAGCTGATTGACTCACAGTTTTAAACACGGCCTACTCAGCAATTCAAGAGGCAACACAATGCCTTGCACAGGTTTATGAAAAGATATATTAGCCCTAACACAGCCTTCAATGCAGGAATGTCTTGCTTTGATACTACAGATTGCCAGAGAGGTGTAGAATACTTATTTCTGGCCTTGACAAATGTTTTATCCCTTTTATTGGCAACAATACTTGTTATGATTGAGGATTCACATTTATTTACCTGACAGAAGCAATTCGTTTATTGGTTATTTATGTTTGAGAAAGTCACGGTCAGGTAGTTACCCGACACTTAATACTGACCTGAATGGCGTTATGTGTCCAAGAAATGTCCAAGAATGTAATTTGATTCTTGTTTTTTAATTATGATTTGAGATAAATTATAATTATATTTATAGCATTTAGCTGAATATAGCATGCATGATCCTGAATGTGCTGCTATTCTTTGAGTTACACCCCAATCTCCCACATTCTCCCTCCTATTCCAAGTTAATTAAAAAATCATACAAGTTAGCATTAATTCATCATGAAGAACACATAGTCAAGTAATCATTTCCAGGTTAAATATTTCTTGCATCGTCAACAAATGACCTTGATATCGTAAATGTCACACCCGTCTATAGTATGAAAGATCCAGAACCTGTCAGAGCCACAGAACAGATTTAAATTTAAATCAGCTACAGCTATCACATAGTTACAACTACAGTACATCCTTCTTTTTCATTCAGTGTAGAGATGAATCCTGAAAACCCAAAGATTTAGTCGCCATGCTGCCATATGCTGAATGAAGTATCTGCGAGAGTGAACACAGAGGTGAATCCTGTTTCATGGTTTGACTTTGTCAAACAGCCAGAAATGCCAGATAACCTCCAAATCTCTCTTAGCTTAACGTCTAATGTCACATCCATAAACCGTTGGCAATGACAATATGCATGGTTTAAAATCTGGTGCACTCTACCAGTAAAGGCTCTTAATCCCCCCACAGGAGAGGAAAGAGCACAAGATAGAGAACGTGGGACAAAAAAGTGCAATACAATCACTTTCAGATATTTGTAGTAGAAATTACGAAATCACAACAGTGTGTGTGTGTGCGTGTGTGTGTGTGTGTGTTTATGCAGGTGTGTGCATAAGTGTAGCATTGAGCTTCTCATATTGGGTGGAATGCACTTTTCCCTGCTTAGCTTTTTGATCTGGAGAGCAGTGAGCTGGTGGGAGCAGCGCCAGAGGACACCAATCAATTTGGATATTGAGGCAGCACTTCATCTGATAATTTCCCTTACAGGAAGTCTTGTTTTTATCTGGACTCAGCACACACAAAGTCAGTGAGCAATTAAAAGAACAAGCGCACTATTCCCTATCAATTATCATAGTGCAGGATGGGGCAGTGTACTGTAGATCTTGTCAACGAGTTGTAGTACTGTAGTGCCATGTCAGTTAATCATTTTAGTCAGTAATTTTTGCAAAATCCATACTGATGTTCATAAAGTATACTGTTGTTGGTTAGATGTTGTAGTATTCTATTATATATCAGCTTTTTGAGAATTTTGGAGAAATATGGAAGCACAGATATTGGATGATAATTAGTAGAAAATGATTTGACCGTGACTTATAGAGGGATAACCCTGGCAAGTTTCATTTCCTTAGGGACAATGCCAGTCTCTCTCCACTGATCTTTTAAAAATATATGACTGTGGCAATGGTGGAACTCACGGTTTTCATGATCATTTTAAAAATAATTTCCTCAACTTCCTTTACGTCCAGGGGATCAAACTGTCTGAGAGTGGAGTAATGACCTTTGATGTAGTCTTGAGGATTCCCACCTGCCACTTTAATTTTCTCTGAGAGAGAGGTCTCCACATTTACAAAGAAGTTGAATTCATTTAAAATTTCAAAGGGATCAGAAAATGACATATTCCCCTTGTTAAATTGTGACAGCAGAATGGTGGAGGATTTATTCTTATTCAAAAGTTGATTGATGGTTTTCCATGTAGATTTAATATTATTGGGTATGATTAAATTTATCAGAGTAGTATCTTTTCTGAGATATTCTAAGCAGATGTATAAATTTGTTTTTGTACATTTTGTAATTTGCAGAATTCAGACATGTTGGAGAAGAAATGGTTTGTTAAAGCCAACACGTGTTGTTGTTTTTGTTTTTTATGTGGTTTTACATGGGACAAAATGGAACAAATGGAAAGCAATCATTAAAAATTAAAAATCATTAAAAAATCATTAAAAATCATTAAAAATCTTCCCATGTAACACCATCAATCAATTTCTTAATAAGGTCTTTGTTTTTTCTGTTGAATATTCTGCCTTTTGACTTTCTATCTACAGCCTTCACAGATGGTCTGTTAATGAAGTAAATTGAAGAATAGGGAAGTGATCAGAGATGTCAGTGAAAAGTAAAGTGCTGAAAGTGTTCGTAGAAATGTTATCAATTAGAGGGCAGATGAGTCAGTCACTCTTGTTGGTTTATATATGAGAGGATAAGTATAACCAGAGTAGAATGTATTCAGAAAATTGACAGTTGTAGAGTGGCGTTCATCTTTAGGTTAATATTAAAGAAATAAAAAAGAAAGCAATTTTTATTTTCCTTATTTATAAGCTCAAAAGTAGATGCAAGAGCTTCATTGACATGATGGATATTACTATACTATCAGGAGGCCGATATATGCAGCCAATAATCACATTTTTACCATCAAAAGAACAGGAGGGAATCTCTAAGAATAGTGAACAACATTAATAATATGTTAGTATTGAGTGCCAGATCATTTCTTTCGTTAAACTGAAATTTCTTGTGAATCTCTGCAGGAGTGTATTGAGGTATTTCATACATTGATGTCATATTTTCTGTTAACCATGTTTCAGGTAAAGCAATAATATAAAACTCATGACACAAGGGAGATAAATAATGCAGGAGAAGATACGGATATTCAAATGAAATGTTGAAAATATGTCTGATTTGGAGTTTAACAAGCTGGTACATAGGTTATTGAATTGGTTTTCATTGTTAAAGTCACAAGAAACTGATTCAGCTCTGACAAAATGTTGTAACTGTTTATTTGGATGGATGCATGACACGATTTCTTTATCATAACGGTCATAGGGATTAAAACTCAAATCCTCAAGTCTATAAACCATTCCATTCAAGGCAGGAAAGTATTCAGAATTATTTTCTGAGTGGACAGAGTCTGTAGAATAAGCAGTGTCATAAGTCATGGAGTGGTAGGCAGCGGAATACACCACTACATATTATTTCTTTGTGACTATATAATCTGTTTTGCCAGTAATTGTAAAGCAGGGACTTGGAATTGGGGAAATGTCGACCCGCATGGGTGATGAATGAAGTTTTCAGGTCAGACAACGCTGCCCTGCGTAAATTGTGGTTTTTAAATCAAGATATTCACTGATGCAGTGAAGAGGCTCTTTTTTGAAATTGGAGAGACATAATTTGAGTTGAGTACACACATCAGATCAGTTTGGCGTAATCAAGGCCATCATTGCTCCAGCGTTATAATGAGAGCAATAATTGGACCCCCACCTGAGTATGGTCCTTTAAGGGTATGTAGAGAAATCAAGCCCCCATCAAGCGTAATGATGATCAGTTACATGATGGTCTCTTAGCCCAGCTTAATTATGACCCAAGGTAAATACCGTGCTTCTCCGTGTGATTACGCTCTACCCCATTATTTATAAAGGTACATCATAGAAAAACAAGCTGTAGGGCTTCAATGTCTACCAACTTATCAGAAGTGTACTGTGACCATAACAGTTGTTTTGGTTACATTATTACACTATTTGCTGCAGCAGAATCTATGTTAATAAAAAAAACGTACTCATATGATATGATACAGTACATTGTACAGTACAAAAACACATGCTGTGCTTATGCAAAGAACGCAGTTTAGCAACGAATTAATGCTTTATCAATATTCATGATTATCTCCAAATTTAAAAAAGAAAGCTGTAATGGGCTGTATCGTCCTCTGGCCATTTGAGAGGAGCTTCTCCATACATTTCAAAGGAAACTAGCAACTCCAGTTTCTGATCAAGTGGTATACAATCCACACTGTCCACTTTGCTTTAGTGAAGATAGATATGATTGGATGCCTAGAATGCAGATCCCAGATCAGTCAAATGTATATAGCACATGCTGGCACGACTTCAAACCCGCACTTAGGCTGCATGGGAGATGGAGAGGGCTGGATGGACTGTGTCATAATTCATAGAAGCCACCTGGTGATTCCCCCAGTCACCTTCCTGTTTCCTCTCAGCCAGCTGCTCCCTCCACTCCCAATCAATCTGCAGTGCCAGGGCTGCTGCAATCCACCGTGACCTTGAGTGGCATGTCCCCTCTCCTCCGTTTGGGATGTTGGTGGGCTTTGGGTCCCACCTCATTCCTCCTCATTTGGAGATGCACCTGTGCTCAGAACCAGAAAGCTCCGCTCTCCGCTCTCTCTCTCTGGAATTTGACTCTGTTGGAAATGCTCATATCCACAGCCAATCACCAGTCAGCTCTGCAACAGAGAAGCTCTCATTGTAAATATGTGAAACCGAAAGCAGAAGCCCCCCTTGACTAATGTCCACATTACCTCTCTGTAAAAGTATAATGTACTTATTTTGGTGAAATTCAGTTTTTACTTACTGTTTATCTTCTTTCTATTTATAGTCGATAAGTTCACATGTAAACATGTAAAGATATCATTTGGCTTGACCTTTTGTAATTCATTATATAATTTTACTGGTAGATGATCCGCACGTATACAGCTTTCTGATGAAGCCGCTGTGGAAGGATTCAGTGCCCCGACTTTGCGAGTCTGTTTTTCATTTTGCGTTGGATGGTGAACTGTGGAGGAGGTGGGAGACGTGCTGTTCCGCATGGTCGGCCATAGACATGCATAGTTTGGACCAGGGTGAGAGAGTAGCTCCTCTCATGGCCCCAGCGTGACAGGGCTGTCTCCTCATGAAGGTGACCCTCTCTCTGGATCCTCCACTCTGACCAGCTTGCCTGTCAGGTCTTACATGCGACATGGTCTATTAAGCACCTTAACGATGACCACTGCCTCATGGATTCACACAACAGGCCCCACTCCTCCATATCATATTAATGTGTGCGTTTGTGATACACTATGCATGTGTAAAGTGTGTGATCCGTGTTTTCTGTCTCCCTCTGTCCTTGTACACAGGGTTGAGTCTAACTTGTTTCCAGCCTGTGTCTGTAGAGAGATTCTGATCGGTGGTGGAATAAAGTTTCTTTGGGAAATAGAGGTGGAAATTTTGAAGAGGGAATCCTTCACTAGGCTTTTATACTCAATTAACCCAGCCACATACTTTAGATCCAGCACCAGCACTGCAGTGTAAAAATGACAGGATTGCTTGGAGATGGCACAAGCCTTGGGGAGCACACTGCCAACGCCACCTCGGCTGATCCCTCATAGGCGTGTGCCTGGCATGAATAAATGAAGTTTCCTTGGTGGGAAGGCAGGTGCATCATCCTGTCTCCCCCGAAGGCTGGTGAGAGAAGAGATCAGGAGGTTCAGATGGCTGCTGCTGGGATAGGTTTGTGTACCTTCTCTTTTCAGACGAATGTGTATGTGAGGACAGGGGATCAGAAGAGGACTCCTAAGGTGTCCTCCCAGCAACCCATCCCATTACAATAACCTTCATGCAGTCTTTACATCTGGTGACCACTGGGAGTCTTGTGTCCTCCTGATTCCTAAACAGCGTGGACTAGGAGCAGGACGAGTACAGTGCAGCACCATCACCTTACATGAAATATATGGCTGCTTGACTCAATCACTGTGTTTTTTTTTAATATTCAGACCATAATTGATGTAATTGATATCTCAGAAAGAACTGATTCATATGAAAGCTCATCAGAGAAAGGTGTGCAAGACAGAAAGGTGCATACATGTGCTCACCTTTTAAGAGAGACCCTTGTTTTTGCCGTAGATGTGAGTAGCATTAACTCTACCATGAGTGCACTAAATGCGAGTCAGTGCACCAGCCTTCACCCACGAGACAATAAAACACATATGGAAATGAGCCGACAGCATGACTAATAGCTAGCAGTTTGAACCATGCGCCCATCTCAGCAAAATGCCTGTTCTCTCAAAGTGAGCCATTATACGGTTATCAATGAGCCAGCTTCTCCTTTGATCTCTCTTTTAAGTGTTGAGTACCCCACCACCACCACCACCACCAAAACACCTTGGAGGAGCCACGTGTTATGCCCAATACAAGGATGAAACCCATACAAAGGAAGCTGTCACTCTCCGTGTCCCTCCTGTCCCTAATCCCTCCTCTCCTGAGTTTGGGCCTGCCACACCATCAGCAGAGCTCAGGATCAAAGTGGGAGAGAATGGCCCATAGGTCCGCAGAGAGGGAGTTGACCTCCTCAGAGCTTACTATGTCCTTGGACCAAAGTCCTTTTAAAGACTGGGCCTATTCATTCAGTGTGCCTAGATTGAGTTTTACTGTTAAACAGCTTTGTGGACAGTCTGAAGCAGACGTCGTATCTAGAGTGGCACTTGTAAGAAGATGATTAATTCCCTTGTTGTGTTAACGCTTTGACAACAGACTTTGCAAACATACACTGATATGTATATTTGTATTCGTGCTCATGGTACTGAATGCTGAAATACTTATTGCAAGTGTACCAGACCAGTATATAAATTGAAAAATAGTGTTTACTCATGCTAATACGACACAGGCCTTGACCTCTCATCCCTCTACTGTTAATTAGTGTTGTTGCTCTTACCTCTGGGCAAACTCAGATTTATGGCTTTATGTTGTGGGGAGCTTTAGACAAACTACACACTACTGGGGCCTATTCTGCCTACGGACTGCATGGATAAATAGGCTTGCATACATGTGTTTTGTGCACATATCAAAGCTCCAGTATAGATGCCTTTAGATCATAAGAGCGTGCTGTCTCTGATATTGCAGCCCACCTACAGTACAATATATCAAATAAGTGAATTAAGTTTGACGTTTTGAGTATGATCACATCATTGTGTTGCATTTTTTATTGTTATGAGAGAAAATGGACTTGAATGTCTTAACTTTTTGTGGTATTGCACTGTAATCCAAGGCCTCTCATTAATGTTCACCGAAGGATAATCTATAGAATGACTTATTCAAAGCTGTTTGTAAATTCAGCCTTTTGCGATAAAATCGAGGAAGAATTAATCTGCTTTCATAACCTAAATTGATTTAACATGCTACAGTATAATTATCCCCCTTCTGATGCTTTGAGGCAGCGGAGGGGAAGGTTTATTGGTTTAACATGGGCCAGGTGCATTTATCCTTCTCTTGCTAATGCCCACACACAAAGACTTTGTAAAACTTTGAAGTTGAAGCTTTATAATTGGACCTGGGATTTTACTTTGATGAGTTCTCTTGTATATCCTCAGTTCAGGCTGACATCAAAAGTAAAGAGCCAATTATATTTTGATTATTTTAGGTATGCTAACAAGCAAGCTGGCTGGCTATTGGTGTTCTTATTGTTATTTGTTCGTCTTTCAATTGATTGACCTTTCTGTTTTTCTGCATCTGTTTGTTTGTTTGTTGATACACACATCATTTGTATGTCTTCTTAAAGGCGTACAGTATATATTCAACCACAAACAGATTTAATATTGCTACAAGCAGCGATTCCGGGGGCCAAGCAAACCACAGCCAGATTAGATCCACCATGTGGTCAATCAGATTGAGTGTTGTTATCATTGTGCCAAAAGGCATAAAAATCAAGGGATGTACAACCACGATTCTGGAAAGTTATTAAGTTTACGAAATTTCCATTAAAATGAATGGGATGTATTGAAAATTGAAATGGTTGTATCCCAGGTGTTTGCTCACCGATCTACAAAGTTGTGGTGTCTGTGTTTTTGCAATACCTTCCTGCACAACTTACTAATTGGAAAGGAAATCAATAGACTCAATCTTGCTGTCAATATGAGCATTTTTGTGAAAAGCAGCACGCCCATCGCAACTTCATTGGCCCGTAGTTTCTTTGTTATTTAATGTACACACTTTTCTTATGCTGGGATTTTAGATATTGGTCCATAGATGATATGTACCGAGTTTCATGCAGATTGGACAACAATCCTAGAAGGAGTAAGGATTTAAGTGTTTTTCACAAAATTCAAAATGGAAAATCTATAGATGCATTGTGTTTTTCAATTGATTGCTGTATCGCCCCCTGTGGCCAAATGGGGTTTAGATTGCTGGTATGAGTAGGTCAGGGCTCTACAACTTACTCATTGGACACAAAATCGCAAGATTCAATTGTGATGGGGTTTTTTTACCCCATTTTCTCCCAATTGTACTTGTCCAATTCCCCCTGCCTAAGCGGTCCCGGTCGCTGCTCCGTGCCGCCCCCCACTGTCGGTCTGGGGAGGGTGAGACTAGCACATGCCTCCTCCGACACATGTGAAGTCTGCCACCGCTTCTTGTACACCAGCCGACACAGGAGTTTCACCGGGAAGGCGTAGCGCATGTGGAGGACCACGTTATCCTCCCCAGCTCCGCCCTCAACCGAACAGGCGCCCCGACCGACCAGTAGGAGGTGCTAGTGCAGCGACAAGGACAAATCCCATCGTCCGGCTTTCCCACCCGCAGGCGCTGCCAATTGCGCCTGTAGGGACGCCCAGCCAAGCCGGTGGCAACCCCAAGAATCGAACCTGCGACCTCAGGGTTGGTAGGCAGCGTAATGTACCGCTACACTACCTGGACGGCCCAATTGTGATGTTTTTAACCATTTTAGCTTGTTATAGCGCTACCCTGTGGCCAATCAGCTTCATATTTCTCCAGTGGCCATTATGCATAATGCACTGTACAACATTTCGGAAACATTTTCTATATTTTCTTACCTACAAACTTTTCTTCTGCTGGGATATTGGTCCTTAGACTGTGCGTACCGCGTTTCATGCAGATTGCTCAAAAATCCTAGAAGGAGAAGGGATTTTGTGTTTTTCAAAAAATTCAAAATGGCGGAAGATCTAAGTAACCAGAAGTCATCATGGGTCATGGCAAATTTGTTCCTTACAAAATTTCAAAGCGGGCATGAGCTATAGACTGTTCAAAGTTTGTTGATTGCTGTAGCGCCCCCTTGTGGCCAATCACCGCTTTTTATGGCGTATGAGTGTTCCATGCCATGCTCTACTGTACCATTATGCCGAGTTTAGTAAAAACCGAGCAATTGGTTATAGGGGCTGCCATTGACTTCGGCGGAAGTATACTGTAATAAAACTATATGTAACAGATACAAAACTAAAGTGAAGATAATCTGGGGGGTTTGCTTATGTTTTTCACAGCTGCTCAGTTGTCATTAACATTTCTCGTATAATTATTAAGCAAGCAAATCAATCCCTATCAATACAGCCACACAGCATTTTTCCATTATAAATCGGACAACAATGGACCCCTGTGATGAGCACAAAATGATCAAAACGAATGAAAAAATTAATACATATTCATGAAAAAGCAGATGGCTCTTACAACATTTTCATGGTCTGATCCAGCTGACCCTTTTATAGCTTCCATATAAACGAAAGCACACCCAGGCATCTAGGTTATCTATCTATCTATCTATCTATCTATCTATCTATCTATCTATCTATCTATCGGAAGAGCACAC
>CABFOS010022526.1:0-10378 GCA_900660315.1 Diretmoides pauciradiatus | reverse complement strand
CTCTCTACCGCTCTATCGCTCTTTCTCTCTCTATCTCTGTGTGTGTGTGTGTGTGTGTGTGTTTGTGTGACAATGTCCTGTGAGGCAGAAAGCCAAGCAGCCGTCCCTTTTGGCAGAGAATCACAGCTGGACACCTGATTACTGTCTATGCTCGCCAAGCTCTGACAGGTGCCAGCCCACTGCTTACCATTCAAACACACCAAATGCTGTGTGTGTGTGTGTGTGTGTGTCTGTGCACGTACAGTGTATGTGTGTATGCATGTATAAGTGAGCATGTGTGTGCACGTATGTTTGTGTGTGTGCATGCCTTCATATGCATGTGTTTGCAGACAAACCACCACAAACCTCAATAAATAAATCTTTCAAACACACACACACACACACACACTCATTTCTCCACCAGACTGTTTCTGAAGTATGGGAGGTACACAGCCGTGCCACTGCGGCATCGCCTGTGTGGCTGCAGTGTCATTATCTAACACCAGGTGGCAGTGTGTCCATACTGAGTGCTCTACCTTATTATCTGTCAAGTTTACCATGATGCTGCAGTGTCAAAGTGTGTAAAAGGGATGGGCATGTGAGACTGTGTGTATGTGTGTGTGTGTTTGTGTGTGCCCAGTGATAGTAGGGCATTCATTTAATTTATAGTAGATACAATTTATGTGGTCAAATTGCTCTATCTTGTATCAACCTTATGTACAAAGTCAGGAAACCATTATTCTACATACAGCACGTTTGTCAACAGCCTCTGTATACAGGAAAGATTCTATTTCTCATAAAAAATTCCTTGGAATTTGCAGAAGATGTATCTATGCACGTTCATTATCAGAGTCAGAGAGTAGAGTCCTACTGTTGGTTGTGGCTAATCTCCAAAGGCAGAATCCTTTCATTTCTCACCTGGTTATAATCCTAACCCAGATGTTAACTGAAACCTTAAAAGACAAATCCTCTCTCAGATCCTCCTACACAGATCTGCGCTGTTCAATGCATTCCAGGAGTTATACTATGAAAAAGGGTTGTCATTTATGACTTTCAGGCGACTTCACATGTGTCGGAGCAGGCATGTGCTGGTCTATTTCTACTTCAGTTAGGGATTTTCTTACATTTCCCAGGATGATTTTCAACCACCTCCAAAGAGCTGGTGTGAACTTGTTGCCTTTAATCAAACACCATATGGTATATACAGTATATACATATATAGCTTTCAGTATGTGCAAAGAGTGATCATTCAGCTGTGGGTTATACGTGCAGGCGGGCACGTAGCAGTAGTGATAACAGGCACACTGGTCTATTGAGGCTACTTTCAGTGGAGAAATATCGGCGGAGAATAGTCTCTTCCTATTCCAAGATGGATTTCCCCCTGTATGATTTTCGTTGGTGGAAAATGGTGAGTCTAGAAAGAAGCTCTTGTGCTTTGATTCTGAAGGGCTGACACCAAAACCTGAAATTTACCCTTGATGATGGCAGCTGAAAAAGGTATCGCCTTACCTCCAGAGGGATGTCGTGTCTTGCGCGGCGAGCGGGGCTGTCTCTGGTAGGGGTCGTTGGAGCCGTACAGCTCAACCGTCCCCAGGTTCAGCAGCACGGTCTTCTGGAGGTAGTCCACCACTGCCAGACCATTACTGTTGCCAAATACAACACTGGTGGGAAACGGAGGAAGGGAGCAAGTGGAAGTCAGCAGAAGGGGTGAAAGTCGGAAAAAACACAGATGAAAAAGGCAGAGAGAAAAGAAGGAATGGGTCCGAGAGAGAACAAGAAGAGGAAAAGAGCAGGGCTATGAGATCGGATTTGGTTTAAGAGCTGACATACAGTTAGAGCAGAAAGCAGCTGAAGTCTCCTGCATTTCATGGCGGTCATAAATTGTGTTGACAGGGCTGGTTGTCACTCCCGCCTTGAGCAGGGTGGTGGGAGGTAAATCATATCAAAGAGACTCACGTCCCCGTTTGGCAGCTTGAATAGAGCGGTTGTTTACCGAGTCCAAAACACTTTGTAAAGTTTACTGCTGCTACGTCTGTCCATAATGCAGTCTGCAACACTTTGGACACTGGGGTCATATTGGTCCGCCTTCACAGACTTCATCAGGTCCTCTTTATAGATTGTAGTACTTTTAGTATTTATTTACACAATAGGGACAGAAGAAGAGACGTTGTCGTGAACATACAGTACAGTAACAGTAAAGCACTGAGTACTGATTCTACTAAACTGGGCCCTGTCAACACTCAATTAACATTTACTTTTAGTAAAAGAAGAGAAAGAGAAGATATAGATAAACCATTTCATTCTGTGTGCATACTTACAGGCCGTAAGAGGAATTGAGCGCCAGACTGGTGATCTGCTGGGGAGGCTCTCCACTCACCCACACTGACTGGACCACCAACTCTACCTGGTAACCTGGAGACTGCTTCAGAGGAGCACTGCGCACTCTGCAGAGAACAAGACGAAAGGAGAGGGAGGGTGTCGGAGACAGAAAAAATGTTTCAGAAAGTGAATGACAAGTACTGCAGTCGTGAGGCATGTCATCTTTGCATGAGTGCTGAGGGGTTTGGCAGGAGTACTTGCTGGGGGAGGAGGGGGAGGCTGCGCTGAGAACGCTTGAGGTGCTGACTGTCTGTGCCAGTGTGCTTCAGGCAAAAGGCAAGACTCTGGTTTAGTGTGCATGAGTGTATGAGTGCAAGCGATCTGTCTCTTCCTCATGAGAGTTTGTGTGTGTCTGTGCTTGTTCCGTACTTGAGGCAGGGCATGTTGCCTCCGTCAGAGTTGTTGCTGCTGGTGGAGGGATGTGAGGACGGGCCAGTTGTCATGGGGGAGGCACCGGGGGTGGCAAGCGCTGGTGTCTGGTCCCCCCCTCCACCTCCACCCTCTGGAGACTCTGTGTCATTCAGCTCGTACTGCAGGCGCACCTCTAGTAGCTGCGGGAGGCAACAAACACATTCAAGCGCACGCACACACATGCACACGCACACACACACACACACACACACATTCACAGAGTAGAAAGCACAGACAGTGCAGTACACAGTATGATTATGATCCTTCATAAATTTTTCAATGGACAGAAATAGTAACAGAATCACTGTGATAGGGACACACACACACACACAGTACACAAACACACACACACACACACACACAATCCCTATCATCACAGTGACTCTAGCCCACACTAGCCCTTAATCCTCTCAGTTTTTGTAATCTTTGTGTTTGTGAACACCAAACGCGCGCACGCACGTGCACGCACACACACACACACAGGCCATAGGCTCTTCTCTTTTGCATTCTGGCAGTCTCATTAGCCCCACTGACATGTGGGAGAGAAGACTGATCGATGCTCTCCTTCCATCCCTCACACTTCTCCATCCTTCTCCTTTCCTTCATTTCTCTAAGGTTATGGATTGGTGTTTGGCCTTGTGTGACGAGAGGCTGTTCTCAATTACAGCTCACCACCACCGCATTTCAGCCCTGACTGACACCCCATTCACAGAAATAGTGCCTGAAATTTTCTGACACATGCACCAACAATCACTCACTCATATTCATTAGCCTAGGAAAAAACGGTCCAAACTGCTGCACTGGCCGGGAAAATGTGGTTGGGAAAGGGAAAGAGTAGTGTCACCACTCCCGGAACAACTTCTGCCAAGCTGCTTTGCAAGGCACTTAAAGTACGTAATACTGACATTTTCATATACAGTAAATAAGTATCTGTTTTGCTACTCTCTATCACCGATTGAAATAACACAATAGCGATTCAGCCTATTCTCAGTTCATGAAAGCCTTTACATTTGCTGTTCTGAACTAGGAAGGGTCCCTCTGCTGCATAGGAATGAGTTTTATGTTTCAAGCAGCAGCAATAATGGGCTGCTGGGAATAAATAGAAGTACTGGGTAGTGAGCATGAGCAGTGATGGCCACCGTGGCTGAACAGACAGAGAAAGCTACAGAAGCTCAAACAACAAAACAATCCAAGGAAACAGACGTCACAGTACTGACCACACTGCTTGATTGACCAGAGCTCACTGGGAAGTGCAGCACACGAACATCACAGCAACAAGCGCTTCTCACCCAAGATGTTGCAAACTTAAAATTAAAAGGCAGTAACATATGCACATGCTCTTTATGCAATTAAACACAGACTCCCATCACACTGCCATAACCACGTACCATCACTATCAAGGCAGACTATAGTAACAGCCTAGCTTAGCTTGTTTACTGCTGTCTCTGTTGGCATGGCAACTATACTGCCGTTGACGAGGCAGATTTATATAACCTTGTGAGAATGTGTGTGTGTGTGTGTGTGCGTGCACGCATGCACTAGGAGGCTTATGTCTCTTAATCTTAAAACAGTAGTAAGAGGAAGATTCTCGAGAAGTGGGAGATCGCTCTGAGCAATTAATGACAATGACAAAGAATCTGTATAATTCTCTACGGAGAGCTACAGCACAGAGTAAAAATGTGTGTGCGTGTTTAAGTATGAGATAGAGTGTGTCATTAATAGGGCATGGGAAAATGGTTTTCCGCCCTAAAGACAAATTGTATCTAGACCACGTGTGTACTGGATGTTACCCACCTGCACCACCTCAGTGGTAACTTCTAACTTGCTGAAACGGTAGATGATGATGTTGGCCGAGACCCCGGCCACACACAGCATCCGGCTCTCAGGGCACCAGGCCATAATCTGAATGGCAAACGGGTCCTCGTCTGACACCTCCATGCTGCCCTTGTCCTCCTTGGACCGGCTCCTCTCAAACACCTTGGCTGTTTTCAGCTTGTACAGCACCTGTAGCATTACTGGAAAAAGGATCCGTTGAAATCCAGGGATATACAGTAGAGACAGACTAGAGACAACGGATATCGTGAATCTGTGCAATGGGAGGTAAAACTGTGCTCTAAGCTTGAAAATAGTTATACTTAAAAAGTTATACTTACTTGCAGAGGCATCCCAGAACTTCACAGTTCCATCGGCATGCCTGGAATTTTAAAAGAGACAAAGTACAAAAAAATGATTAAAAAAAAATGAGAAGAGAGAGAAGAGAGCAGATAATTTGATATATACATGTATCCTGCACACCCAGAGATCCAATTTCTAACTCTGAATTCCAGTTGGTAAAAACTACTAAGTGTTAAGCATTGATTTAAAGAGATTAATAGAGTGCTGCAAGGATGACATATTTTTGTAGGCCAACCCATAAGTGAGTAGATTATTAATATCCCCAACAACCTTTGTAGTCTGATGTAGCCACTTGTAAGCAATCGCCTTTTTTAAAACATGTAAAAGCTTCAAAATTCACGAAAATGTCCACTGATGGGAATGATCACCTAAACATTAATGAACTCCATCTTTAATGTGACATATTCATGAGTATTCACAGGATTGCAGAAGAGCAAAAAAACAACAACTTTTGTTGTAATTTCCCCCCTCTCTCATCTTTGGCTGGATTACGAAAGCGGGAAGCCAATCCAGCGCAAATGTCTGTGACTGATCATACAGTAGTTAGTGACTGATGAAGTTACACCATTGGTCGACTTTCACACACAGCGATATGGCGATATCATGGTGGCGATATCATGGTGTGTTGAATGTACCATTCAGGCTAGGAAATTCCAGTGTTTTGCGGAGGGTTACACCATTGGTTGACTTTCGCCGTAATACATTGTGATGCATTCAAGTGCGCCTAGGAACAGAAAACAGCTCTCCATGTGCCAAGAGGCATGAGGGAGAGCGCACGCGGTCCAGACATATACTCGGGTTTGACCTAGTCTTGTTTTTTGCCATTTCAGCTGAGTGAGTTGGGAGACAGGAGGAGAAATATTTTGCAGGCTGTGGCAGTATCTCAGACAGAAACATGGACGGAATAATAATTTGACATCTGGGGGTGAGGAGAGAGGAGAAAAGAGACCCTCCCACCTTAAAGCTGGATAATAAACATCAAAATGGAGGAGAGTCTACACGATAGGAATATATAAAGACCTACATTAAATATTTTAGGAGGCGCTCCTATTCTGTACTGACCTGATGGAATAGGGGAGGTGAAAAAAACAGAGTTACACCGAGACAATAATAATGGGTATGAAATCAGTGTTGTCCTACCCAGTGATGATGATCTCTGGGTAGCTCTGTGTGCCTTGACCCCAGTTTCCACCACTAATAGGCCACTCCTGGATAGACACAACAAACACACACACTGGATGAGAGAGAGCGAGAGAGAGAGAGAGAGAGAGAGGTACAATAGATTCCTGGTGGTGACAGATGCATTCTAGAGGCAGATGACTAACACCTGGGTCTGCGCATGTCATATGTCAGCGTGCATGGGGAAAAGGGCAAGAATCTCTGTACGCCTGTCTGAATGTTCTGCATGTATACATTATGTGCTTTGATGAGTGTGTCTGTGTCTAAGAGCGCATTCACGTGTGGCGGTCGGGGGTTGGCTTTGAGCATGTTGAGGTATACAAAGGTTACCGGGATGACTCAACAGTGATCTTTATATGAGAATGCTCTCCTACAGCTCGGCCTGGTCTTTTCTTAACAGAAACAGCAGCTAACCAGCCAGTCTGGGTCAGTACATGCTGACATTTCCAACAAAAAGCTAGAACAAGTTGACAGGCTAAAGAACATAGGCATACATAATGGCTGAGAGAGCATGGGGTCTGTCATGAATGACACATGAGCGAGAGAAGAGAACGACAGAAGAGAGGTGGTGTGCAGGGCAGAAGGAGTATTAGCTGAAATCATATTGTTTATAGTCAATTAGTTCCACGGCAACATGGAAAACACGAGGGCTTTTCCTTTTGGACTTATACTGTGGTTAACCTTTAACCGCAATCTACATAGAGTGTCTTTACTATTATGTTGAGCCAGAGCAGTGCCTACAAAACACCAAAACAATCAAGTAAAACAAGAATCTCATGGATAATCACTTTGAGCATGATGAAGAGGGTGTTGTGCGGCACATTTAGTTTTTAGGTATTCAGCTGACACTCCATGGAAAAGAGGGGGTTGTATGGCAAATGATGAGTTACAGTATGATTGAGTTTTTTTGTCACATCGAATGGTAAAAAGACACCGTGTGCATCGTTACCAATAGGGTCTCCCGTCAACCATAGGGAAGGTGTTGTGGGGCAAAATCGTGTCTCCCTATCATTTCATAAGGTGTTATAAAATAGAATAGAGCCCTCCCATACAGTACCTTTTTGCTGTAGCCCTGTCGTTTCTGCCGCGAGCCAACAGAGTAAAGTGCAGGTATGAGGTCCACAGGGCAGTCAGCAAAGTACTCGCAGCAGGTCACAGGAGACTCGTGGATAGTCAGAGGATAGGGGTTCTCGAATATGGGGTAACTGGGAACAGGAGAACACAGACTGGGTCACTCATCGCTACACTGACCTGTTTGCTCATTGTACGTTTGATGGTTCAATAAGCTCTGAACACTGACTATAGAGTGAACGTTATGAGTGCATGCTATATCATTATATGGACTGTAGGGCAATATTGAGTAATAATATGTCAACTGTGGTACTGTATTTCAGCCCATGTGTAAGAAACAAAGGAAGTCAAGATGATGAAGACTTATTTCACAAGAGTCAGGCCTACCCATTTTGTGCAAGGTCGATCACCACTAAATCCTTTTCTAGAAGGACTACTACGGCGTAAGGTTCCTGAAAATCTGCACAGAAAAACAAAACGAGACAAGTCATTCATCACACTAGACTTGCGGCCTCATAATTCTTTGAGAGAGAACTCCATAAGGGAAGAATACTTCATATGGTGCATGTTATTAGCATATCTCCGCCTCGAAGACGTGAGGGCAAAATAAGCCTAAAGCTTCAACATAATAATCTATGTGATTTATAACTGTGGGGGATATTGCTCTGATTAGATAGTTCTACCAATGTGATTTGGGATTATTCCCATTTAACCTGAACATGGCGTTCACATATTCCTACATAATAATGTGATACTTTATTGATCTCAGCAGGGGAATTCTCTTTCCGCTTGCCTCCCCTCCACAGGGAGGTCAGAGGTAATAAGGGGACCAGACCCATCCAAAAGCACAAGAAATTGGTGCAGATAAAGAGTCAATAAAGTCAAGCAGGAATTCACACACAACATAAAAAGCAAAATCAAGTGCTACAGTACGGCACCAACAGAAACGCTTTGCTTTCATCTTTATTTACTCAGGGAAGGTTTGTAGAGAATGCAGTGTTTTTCAGCACCACGCTGCTTCGTTTTCATACAGTTACACAGATTCATACCTGGGAGCTGCCCAGCACAATTAGTCTTCTTCCGTCAGCCACTAAACACCTCCACTGGAGCAGTAGGGGGTTACAGTTAATGCTTTGCTGTTTGGGCAGGTAATAAAGCACAGGGTTTTCCCTTACTTATTCTTTCCTCTTGGATCTGAGAACACATCTGCATCCAAGTAGTGTCTGCCACCACATCTTGAATATACTGTAGTGTACAGTACGCGTGTGTGCATGGTTGCCTGTGGATATGCATGTAGCCTGGTGTTGAGTGGGTTAGACAGTCTTGGGTTAGGCGGTCCCAGGCTGTCACTGCCAACAGATACAGTAAGTGTACCAGTCATCATTGTGTCTCTCCCCCTCTGTCCTTTCACTCCTCTCAAGATGTTGGGCAAGCGATTCTCATGCTTTTGAGTGTTGTTACAGTATGCAACTTGTCTCTGCTCTCTGCCTTGTCTTTCTGTCTGCCAGTACTGGGGAATCGGGAACTAGGAATTGAAATGGGGAATTAGGACTTTCGCTTTCACTGCTTTCAAGTTATGTCCAACTATAGTCAAAAATAGAAAGACGAGCTGCAATTTCGTCTTTCAATACCAAACGCTAAATTAATGTAAATACTGTAGTAAGTAATGAAATGGACAACATGTAAGTAATGACATATAACAAATGACGTACAATTTAATGAATGCAAAATATTTCTGCTGATTAGACATGGACATTTTGTGTTTTGCTCTGGCAATTCTGCATGTACGTTCACAAGCATTTCTATTTATGAGTTGTACATCCCCCTTAGATTAAAGGTTTGGTCATTTAACCTTTCTTATTTCTTGTCTGTATACTTGCCTTTATGTGTCTCTATGTGCCTGCTCACCTGCTAGCATGTTAGACTTGTTTTTACGTTCAGCCATATTGGTCTACACATCGGTTTTTTATGCTGCCGTGACCATCATGGCTTATCATATCATCTTCCTCCCCCAATAACACTGGTTTAAGCTTGCACAAGCGCACACCACACAGATCTGTATTGTGTAATCTATCCTGTCTACAGACACAGTAGTATCCATTTCCAGATGAAATCAAGAGTTGGTGACAGGTTGCCAGTGACGCAACGCAAAGCCACCGACATTGTTACATAACTACTGTACTCACTAATCCTGTTCCTAGAGCTCTACATGTGCCTGATAACACCGCACCAGCATTTACAGACGGATTACATCCCATACCGCTGAGCTCCACTCAAAGTTGTTTCAGCTGTTGACTCCTCAATATAGGAAATATGGTAATAATTTAATCAAATTGTATGGCTATTGTGTATAAAGAAATGAAATGAAAACTTAATATTCACTGTGTTGGATAATGAAACTGGAGTAGGTTCAGTCCCCTTGGGAAATTTCATATTTATTACAGGAACACAAAGACAAGCAAACAGACATAATTAAAAAACAGGAAAGGTGTTTGAGTCTAATGCATTCTCATTGACAGGACAACAGCTTAAAAATCCTCACACAAACACACTCTCACACACTCAGACATGTGTACACACACTCACAAGCACACACACAGACAGATAAGCAAACTAAAATGAGCACACACACAAACATGCGCACACACAGGACGGCATACCATTAGGGTATGGTGTCTCACAGAGTGTGAGGAAGTCTACTATGGGGTAGTCCATCTCCAGCACAGCAGTACTCTTCCCATGCATCACAGTCAGACAAGGCCGCCGGCCCACCGTGTCGTAGGACAGACCGCCAGACAGGATTATGAAGGGTTCCCTTGAACACACACACACACACACACACACACAAAAGTACAGATGTAAAAATTTGAAATGCTTTATACTGTATGTGCATATCTCGTAACCTAATGAATAGAGAGGTAAAGTCGTAACTGAACTTTGTTGGTCTGAATCCCTGGACTGACTGGGACAATTCGAGTAGTAGAGGCAGAAGGTTGTACTGGGCAGCTCCCAGTTGAAGGCACATAGTTGAAGGTACTCACTCCCTGTGCAACTAGGATTTCAGTTAGCTTGTGTGTGTGTGTGTGTGTGTGTGTGTGTGTGTGTGTGTGTGTGTGTGTGTGTGTGTGTGTGTGTCTGTGTGTGTGTCTGTGTGTGTGTTGTAGTAGTTTGGATCACGGGCCAT
>CABFOS010022517.1:0-10287 GCA_900660315.1 Diretmoides pauciradiatus | reverse complement strand
TGTGTGTGTGTGTGTGTGTGTGTGTGTGTGTGTGTGTGTGTGTGTGTGTGTGTGTGTGTGTGTAAAAACACACAAGACAACCAAGTTTTGCTTGTTCTGCCACTCTCTTGTTATCATTCAGCTGTAGAAGTCCCACTGTATGTGTGTGTTCAGTCACATTGCCAATGAGCGCTGAATAGAACTGAGTAATCACATAAACATCGGATTGACATTTGAAGCATGACATCTCTGGTCAGTGAGGGCAGATACAACGCACCACATTTAGATTTCTATCTAGTCAGCATTTCACATATAGCTCCTCTGTTGTTTGGCAAGCACAGTTTCAACATCTAACTGAGCATGTTCACAATGTCTTAAGAAACCAGAATGGAGAAAATTCAAGGGATGAGAGTTTCTCGGGTCACACATGGCATGATGGAAGAACTTTGTTGACTCGTTCTGTTTATTCCATTAGGGTTGATTTGTCTTACATGCATGTTTACATGATGCTCAACTTCAATTTGACCAAGGTTTAATTGTCCCTGTACCCCTGGGTTTCTTTTCACAAAGGAAAAGTAGGTTTTCTCCTGTTGCCAAACGTGATAACGACACTAATTGTCAGTACACTAAGAATGTGAACTCATTTGATCATCCTGTGAATAGACACAGACACACAGACACCATAAATTAAGTGATATACATGATGTGGTAAGGTGAAACATGCTCTGATACAGGCTGACCTCTAGTCAGCCGGTAAGAACCTGTGAGGCGACACTATATACTGTACAGTAAGATGGATAGGGATCTATTTTGTAGGTAACAAATGGGTGTTAGCTCAGCCCAAATGTCTCATTGCCTTTTTCTAGATTTTTCCCATTAATTATCAAAAGTAAAAATGACTTTGACCTCGGCAGTATTTAATGAGTATAAAAGTCAAGACATGCCAGCTCAGTACTGGTCGTCCATTAGAGTGTGAGCGGCGCTGTGTAGAGGGTGCAATATTTAGCTTTAGGGGATCCGCCTCCTTTGATGTTGATGTATGTTTGCCGTTTATGTGTGTACATACAGTGTGGACGCGCCTGACGCACCCACACAAACATTCCTTCCATCCCTGTGGCTGCGTGAATATAGTCTTTAACGCCAGGAAGAGGTCCACCCACCACCATTTAAGTAGAAAGTTCTAGATTTTATGAATATGCAGGATACGGATGTACTCATTTAAGTGAAAGAGCCTTCATTTAATATCACGTGTGTCAACCCGGAGGCAGCCTGTCAAGGATTGTGCAAAAGAGAGAAAGAGAAACTGTAGCTCAGTGGCCCACACCAGACTTTACGACTGCAGTCTAATGACATGTGGGACTGTGTCAACTAACAGGGAAACGGCACACAACCCAACGCTCCATCCCGCATCATGCCAATTCCTGCACTCAAGATGTAATAACTGATCCAACTTCTAATATAACATATTCAATCTGCATTTCTTTGATCTTTCATTATATATTTTCTTTACTCTTTTGTTTATTAAGGTTAAATTGGAGTGTAAACTTTTGGAGCAACAGTATTAAAATGATTCTGGGTTTAAAGTGAAAACTAAACTGATATTTACATTTAAACTTCCTTTAGTCTTGAAGTTTAAAGTTTGATGCAACAGAATTTATTGATGAACCATTGTTTATTCCAGTTTAAAAGTTAAAACATGTAACCCAATGATCCAGCAAGGCAGCATTACATGTGACAGTGTGGTAGGGGCTAACGACCAGCTCAGTAATCCTCTTTGCCCTGAACATATTTGTCGCAGTACTGAATCCCTCTATCTTTATAGTGTAACAAAGTTGGAAAACAAGCAATGCCGCTTTTGAGAAACAATTTATACTCTGATTTGATTTGTCTAAAAAATAAAAGCAAAACTAAAACTAGTAAACACTGTAAATGGAAATAAACAGAAATGGAATTCAAATTGGAAAATGCAAAATGATTGAAAGCTATAATAACCTGAACTTTGTGGACACACACACACACATTTTCTCCAGAATCTATCACACGCAGGGTAAATTTCCTGTCCAATGCTGCTGGACCATACAGTATATGCTCATAAATATCATCCCTCTCTCTTTCTCTCATTACTCCTTGCTGATGCAGTGCAAACTTTTTTTCTCTACTCTTTTTTTATTGTATTCACACACACACACACACACACACACACACACACACACACATGTTCACATTCTCTAGTGAGGAATACCATGTGCAAAACAGAGCAAATATTTGATTATGTGTGGGAGCCATATTTTTTCATCATGTAGAAAATATGAGGATTTCATGCCATGCCCAATCATGAGAAGGAAGGAGCCTCATATGCATAAGGTGCTTTCGATGTTTATGCATTGGAACGTAAACAGATGAGAAAGTCAACAGGCCGGGCTTCGGTAGAGGAAGGAGTTAAAAGGCTCACCTTTCATCTCTAGTTAAATGAAGCCTTTTGATGGATGTTTTCTGTGAAACGAGTCTCAGTGATGCCTTAGTGAGTGCCCTTCATAAGGCAGCACTCTGGCTCTACACAGGCCTGCTGTTCTAGTGGGAGGCAAACACGGGGAATTCTCAAAAGTCCATCTGTCTCTTTCTGACCTGTTTGGATTTCTGCAGGAAGTTCAGCAAGCGAATATAGGTGTGACTGTACTATGATATTAATGAGTTTTGTAGAAAGGCCCCATTCAAAATAGGCCCTGAAGAGAGAGAGAAAAAAACACGGCCCCACTGGGAATCCAGTTGGGCTTGCATCCTGCCCTGCCTCAGAAATGAAATCAAATTTTATAAATTGCACACTTATCTTCTATTTCAGTTGCTGTAACGAGAAACACTGGACCCGGACAAAGGTGCTTGTGCCAGTTTTTTTATAGTTGAAATAACATTTTCTCCCATAACCGGAAACAAAAAGAAAAAGCACAGATGCACTAAGAGGAGTATGGAATAGGAAATAGACACTAGACAAAGTGCCAAGAGGCATTTTACAGACTTTGGCTTTAGACAAGCCTGTCATTAAGGTTTGGTTTACTGGGACAAGTGTGGTGGTTTAAGACGGGAGGCTTCATATGTCTCTGAGACAAGGCAGCATAGAACTGAATCCATGTGGGGAAATGACAGTGGCCTCCGCCTGGTTCCTGGCACCAAAAATACACAGCTGGGGATGGCTAAGCATTGGGTTTGGGAACGTATATATAAACTTAATTATTGTATATGCTCAAAGAAAAATATAGCAGGCTGCAGCTAGCTACTAATTTTCTCTCTGTCTCTTGACTATTAGACTTTCAGTAACAAGCCCTTTCCATGTAAAGGGCGATTATGGGATTGTATTTGTTTTGTCGGTTCTTGTTGTGGAAATATTACCCAGTCTTTTTCCCCATGGTCCCCGGCAAATTTGTCATGTTCAATAGGATAATATTTGGCTGCCTTCTATTAAAATGTTTTTGTTTTTGTTTTCCATGCTGCACCAATCCAGAGCATTGCCTAATATCAAAACTGTGACACTGTCCCCAACATAACCTCCACTATTGATATGAATAGACTCAGTTACCCCTCCAGTTCTCCAGCATGCATTGTCCATATGCAACCACCAGAGGTAGCATTGTTCCTCTTCAGACCTGTCACTAAGATGCAGTACATGAATACGTCCCTTCTGATCTGTAAAGGATTTTCTGAATGTCAAAGGAATGTGCTACTTTGTAAAATCCATTCCACAGCATAAGTCCCTACGTCCATATTTTCCTTGTACATATCCCATATTTTCAGGAGTCACATACATCCATAGGGAAGATTCTGTGGTTGTATTTTGGTTTTGTAGAGAGAGGTGTCCAAGGTGGGTTCCTGAGTTTGGGAATTCTGGCGGTGAGGTTGTTGGTTTGTTGGTCAAGAACAGACAGATCATCTTCACCCTGCTTGGCTCCACTTCCTCCTCTTCCCAAGGGTTTGTGGGTCTTGGTGTGGGCAGCCAGTGGCCTCAGTCACTGGACACTCTCAGAACCTTCATTTACCTGTCTCCAGGAAAAATGGAGGGAAAAGAAGGAAACAGAGAAAGGGTGTGTTTTATGCTAAAGGAGAGAGAGAAAGAGTGGAATGGCAGAGATAAAACTGGTATGAATGGAAGGTAAAAGACAACACATTCATTCAAGAAGAAAGGAAGTAAGTTAGTAGATTAGAAGGACAGAAATAATGAGGGCAAAGAGATAGCTACACAAGATAGAGAGGCAGAACTGTGCCCTTCTTCTCCTCCTCTACACATTGGAGTAACTAACCATGAATCCAGCTTTTGTGATGTAACAGGGTATTGACCCTTCAAGGGGCCCCGGACCAAAAGAGGGTGTTTACTCGCACACGCAAGGAGCTCCAAGCATCTCACAGCCTCCTGTGCTATGAGAGGGCCAGCGTTCGTTGACTGCCACTGGAAATGGCACTGGAATGGCCTGTCTCTGTTTCCCTCCCTCCCTCAGAAATAACAGAGGCACATAGAGACTGTATTCAATGCAAGTATAGTCACTACAGCTACAGTCAGTCACAGTCACGTGTGCCAGGGCCACAGATTTGCATGACTCTGTGTACAGTAGGAGTCCAGTCACACACAATGTTTTAAGAGACTTTCCCCTGTTTGTGTGGGAGAGAAACACTCCTTCTGTCGTTTGCACGAGAGCTGCTGTTCCACAAAGACCAATTCACGCTTTTGCTTTTGTAGCGTCGATACGGCACCGCATCGAGGATCATATTGGAAGCTGATTTCATGTGCTGAGGACTGACATAGAGGTTAGACTGTGAACGGGTTAAAATCCCCAGACTGGCTATGAAAATCTGGGTGGGGAAAGGGAATCACTCTCACTTCCTTCAATCAACACTGTTGATTTGCATTTGAGCAAGTTTCTCAACCACCAGTTGCTCCAGTGGAGCTAGTCAGTGGCCAACAATAGACGATGGTGGTTGCACTGGTACAGTTCCCAGGTGTGCATCTGTGTATGAAGCAGGGAGGTGCTGAAAACAAGCATTAAAATGAACAACTTCGGTTCATTTTCAGTGGATTAATATAGGTTTAAAAAGTCTCTTTGAATTTGAATGTACCCAATCTCGGAACACAGAGCCTCAATCAGTCTGACGACCGCCTGAGCCTCTTGGAGCAACTTCAACTAGTTTTGGGTCTAGCCAGCAGATATCTGGATAACGACTTCCTCTTCCAGGCGCCGTCATTTCGTTTTTAGTTTCTACGGTCATTTTTTATATAAAACTTTTGCCATATCCTGTCGGCAAGCAAGCTAATCGTGTTTGTCAAGTAAATACTTTAAACAAAGCAATCCTTGACAAACATGATGTGTTCGCTTGCCGACAGGGTATGGCAACAACTTGATATAAAAAATGACAGTAAAAACTAATTGACCGGCGCACGGAAGAGGAAGTTGTTCTTTGGATCTACTGGCTGGACAACCCGGATAACCCAGACATAGTGGGAGTTGCCCCCAGAGTCTATTATTGATTATCAAGTTTATTATTGATAACGATAGTAGACTCTGTAGTAGTTCCGAGATTGGAATGTACCTAATACATTGAAACAGAGCTATGCCACTTAAAGGCAAATATATTCAAGGTAAATCAAGTCTGATTTAGAAGGATGCTAAAACTAATCCAGGCGTCTTTTAGGGCCAACACAGAGAATTTCATAAATCTATTCATGTGTTCTTCGCTGGATGAGAAAGTGGAAACGAGCAGAAATGAATATAATGAAGACAATGTGTGGAGAGACTTTGGAAATGTACAGTAAAAGCAGTCACAGTTAGTGATGTTATGGAACATGTTCATTGAAGATTCTGTTGAAGAAAGGCAGTTATTCATGCTCTGTTGTAATTATTTCCTAAATATGTTGATGATGTAGCACCCGCCGTCAACCTCACGTCTTAATGCTAAATTTATAAAAATGACCATTTGCACATTCTGACACCCAGAGTCATAAACCATTCAACAATATTTTATGAGAAGGAAACTATGATGATTTAACTTGCTGCTTGTGGCTGCAGACAAACCGTGTTTCTGTCTTGCATATCATTATGTTTCCAGCTGGAACAAAAACTGCTACTCTCTTGGATATCAGACATGGGAGGATGAAACCAGAACAGGTGCTACAGAAAAGCCAACATAGATGCAATTAAAAGTTGTCTACATCAGTGCAATTATACTGCTTTTAACCAACCCAGTAATGTAATTTGGTCATTTTCAATCCCATAGCATTTGTCTTTGTGGCCACATCATGTTGAGCTTTAAGCTCTACACCCAGCAATTCTCTCTGAGTTCTCACAGTGAAGTCTCCACATCCTAAAGGTTGAAATTTGCAGTATCATTATCATTTATATGAGCTCACAGAGACAACCCACCCTGCATTCCACTGGCAACATGAAAAGACTGCTCTTCTTTTATAACAAGTGTTCAAAAAACAAAGGGTTTTAGGACATAGGGGTGGTGCCTTTTTTTTTTAAAAAATCAAAAGACAAACATGATGATGTAAATAAGGGGCACTCTGATGCTCCCTGTTCTCCAATCCAAGTGTCACGTTGAAGAGGAGAGCAGAAAACCACCACGGGTAAAACGCAAGCCTCGGGTTAGAAACACAGAGAGAAATGGGGGGAGAGAGAAGCAGGGGTGCTATGGAAACATCATATCCCCTAATCCTGCTGCAATCCCACATGGTTTAGTAGCAGCCTGGAATAGGTCCGTCCTACATAGCTAAATAAACTACAGGTATAAACAGGAAGCCCAAGTATTATCATTACTAGTAATTATTTTGGCTCTGGGGAGGAAATGATGTGTTGGGTATAGAAGACTGTTATAGTATCTAAATAGGTTATCTGTCACTAGAAGGAGGGTAGAAAAGAATGATAAGCGCTCCAGTCCCTACGGCCTATGCCAGTCTACAGTACATTACAGTCATTAAGCAGATGCTTTTATCCAAAGCGACTTACAAAGGTGACACACTATGTGGCGATCAAACTCACGAGTCTCATGCTCTATCGACTGAGCTGTCTGGGCCAGTCTAGCAAAGCTGTAGGTCCTGATGCATATAGCACCTGTTCCATTTCATTCCTTTATCACTAATTACATGTTATTTGACTTCTCACCTTTACCTACTGTTTATTGTTATGTTATGTTATGTTTATCTAGCTAACATTTTATTACATTATAGAACTATATCTTATATCTGTGATGCATAAAAGTATGGCTCTTTATCCAGTGTCACTGTGTTCTCAGGACGATCTGAGGACCGAAGGAGTTGAATCTGGGGTTTTAGCATTTAAACTCCAATTATCAGCAGAAAGACATGCAAGCATGAATGACACACACGCGCACGCACGCACGCACCCTCGCACACACACACACACGCACAAACACACAGTAGAATGTTGTGACCAGCTGTGCTCTGTCTCCTGGAGTGATCAGAGAGGGTGATACCAGCACCAGCACCAGACACTATGTCATTGTTTTAACTAATAGACTGCTTCATTACACAGTCTATATCAAAAAGCGCCTTTGGTCAGTCCTCCATTAAATGTCACTTTCTCTCTATGAAGCTTAACAGCGTGGTTTTTTGTTGTTGCCGTGTTTTAAAAAGTCACTCCAGAAAGGGAAAGCGAACTGTTTGTTTCATAGACATCGCAATAATTATGGCCTTCTTCGTCTCCTGGAACGGAACAAGGTAATTTAGACGGGGAAGTTCTGATCTCTCTCTGGTCTCTCTGCCACGGCCACCACAAGGCTTCTGTTGAAGTCCTGGTGGAGAGAGAGGTGTCCAGATAGCCACACCAACAACCAGCCATGCTATTCACTGCCAGCCATGAGCTTCACACCTGCTGCTGGAGTAAACAACTTGAGTGGAGAAGCTGTGGCGTTTCCATATTCACTCTAACACTACAGCTTTCCCCCCCAGTACACAGGAAGTGAGCAATCTAATGCGTTTTGGGGTGAGTGTGTATGTACTTAGTTTGGATATTAGAGAAAGTGTGTGTGTGTGTGTGTGTGTGTGTGGGAGGGGGGGTATTTCACTGCTATCAAGTGGACATCCTGTATCACAGATCACTGATGTTTTGTTTAATTAGGTCCACAACATGTCCAGATGGCTCACTTGATGGCATCCTATAAAGTATCTCATGCCACAGCTTCAAAATCTGCAATACCACCCACAGCTCAGCAAATACATTTCATCTATGCCCATCTATGTAAATTGTACTATAGGCTAAAGGGAAACAGCCTTCTGGTTTGAAATGACCAGCTCAGCAGACCATATACATCATGCAGTAACAGCAAACAATATACTTAAACATGACATATAACAGTATAATAATTTATATTTATAATTATTTTGTATGATGCTATGCTTGATCGTAGTGAGAGAAAACCACTGAGCTATTCCTTGGTATGTGGATGTACAGCTCACCAGCCTCCAGCTGGTTGGTGCTTGTTAGACTACTACCTGGTGGAGAGTATTTCCAATTCAGTACTGATTATAAGTTACTGGCCTCCGTGAGCAATTGCATTTCCCAATCCCTTGCCTCCCCAATAATTCTTTTAACTTGTCCTCCTTCAAGAACAAAGCCAATTTAACACAGATGATTCACACATGATTCTTCTAGTGGCTATTAAATTAGTCACAAAGGCTTGAGATTGAGCAGTCTAATTATGCTGCCAAAGTCCTTGGCTTCATCACTTTCTTTGTAAAACATGGAGTCTTGATGCTCTGAGATTGGTTTGCTGGTTTTCATTCCAAACAAACATTCAACCAGAACAGGGGAAGAAACTAGTGAAAGCAGCTGGCATAGCACTTGGTTGGAATGGAAACCTGCATACTCTTGGATGACAATGGCACATGATTGAAAACCACTGCACAATGATGTGACACAGCCTGGATTTCCATTGCAGAGACATTTCACAGTATGGTGGTACAAGGAGACACAACAACATTTGTTCCCAATTTCCCTTTGTGTTTTTCCTTTAGTGTTATGAGCTTGTTGCTGTGTGCGGTTAACCCAACCATCTCCCAGAGAGGATCATCAACCCTCCCTACCATGAATTGGTAAGGAGCACGTGCAGGTAACTTGCCCCAAACAAGCTACTGAGTCAGTCCTAATTTCATACATCCCATGAGTCTGGCACAGACTTACCCCTCCATCTCTCAGTGTTAGACAGTAGTGACAGGAACTCAATGTGTTCTGTGTTCTCAAATCCTAATGGCATAGGCATGAATTCCTGTAACTGAACATTCCTTTCAACAGCTTCAAAAGTTTCCTTTCAACTTTTTGGTTTGGCCTGGCACCAAGGATGGGAGTTGGGGACTCGCGCTTGAGTTGCATATAAACTGACTTCATACTCGATTTGACTTCAGATTTGACTCAGACTCTGCTCAGTGAACAATGAGCATCTGTAAATGAAAAGAATGACATGATTGCATTGAAGATAGTGTATGCACATCCACAAAAAGTAGGCCAGGTGCTTGGTATTGCAGCATTAATCATATCACACCTCGTCGACGCTGGAAATAAGATCATCGTCTCTGGCCCCCTCTCCGCCCACAGGAGAGGCATAGAGAACTGGTCACGACTTTTTTCCCTCCCTGGCTTCAGAAGTACTGCAGCAACACTATAATGGATTACTGTATGTCGTAATAATCCAATAATAACGTTGACTTGTTTTGTCAGTAAGTCAGTCAGTCAGTCAGTCAGTTAGTCAGTTAGTCAGTCAGTAAATGTATTTCTTGTAAATGAAATGTACACACAGAATCAAATCACACTCTTCTCATCTTATAGGGAAAGTGTGAGATGCATAAAGAAACGCCTGGAAACTGTAATACTGTGTTAAGGTGGAGATGCTGCCAGCTCCTCTGCCTCTGAGGGAGTACAGGTCGACCATCAGGAGCAGTATCAGCACTAAGGAAATATCAAGCAGGGAAACGCTATAAGAATGAAGTCATGTAGCCTATATTCTGAGAGTATATTTGACTAGATTTTGAAGCCAATGCGCCTCTGCCCCCTCTGTAAATAGCTAAAAACAATGTTAGATAATGAGGTCAAATCAAAGTGGTAAAGGGAGAAATTTGCTATGGTCCATAACAGTAAACAATAAAATCACTAATGTTCTTGTAGTGACCAATGTGGACTTATTGTTTGGACTTTGTTGGTCTCTTTGGGAATGGGTATCCATTATTTTACAGGAGCGTGGCAAATGTGTGTGTGTGTGTGTGTGTGTGTTTGTGTGTGTGTGTGTGTGTGTGTGTGTGTGTGTGTGTGTGTGAAT
>CABFOS010022516.1:0-13457 GCA_900660315.1 Diretmoides pauciradiatus | reverse complement strand
CAGTCCGCAGTCGTACTAACACATTTACATTGTGTGACACCACCGGTACATGAACACGGATATCCGGATATCCGTGTTCATGTACCGGTGGTGTCACACAATGTAAATGTGTTAGTACGACTGCGGACTGTCCGTCCATGCAGTCTCTCTCTCTGTTAGCATTGCACTTATGCTGCATGTGAAAGCACAACCACCATCTTCTCTAACATTTTTTCTCTTCTCCCATGACCCCTCCCAGATTTCTCATGACCCTCTGGGAAACAGAACTATCAACAGCATTAAAACAATCAAAAAGGCTTATCATTTTTCATGGCCAGATTAACAATTATTGATTCATATTAACCAAATGAGGGCAAACCTCAATGTCCTTTCGAGAAATAAATAAAGGTTTCAATCAATCAATCAATCAATCAATCAATCAATAATCTTTAACACACAAAATAAGGCAATTTGGGCTGTATTACAAAGTACTACCTTATCTTATCTTGGGTAGGGTTAGCAGCTCCCCTTGTTTCATAAATACTGAGCAAACACTACTTCTCCTGCTTTGTACCATGAATGAGATGAAAATTATAACAAACAAACTGTTTTTATAGACATCAGCAAAACATGTTGCAGCTTTGTTTGAGGACAAGCGGTAACTTATGAAGTGGAAAATTATACCTGCGTGATGATCATTCCAAATGATCCTGTCCTCAAAGGGTGCGCCGATCAGCTAACCTCTCCCTGAACCAGTATGCTGTCCCCACCTGCTTCGGACAGACCTTCATTGTCCCCGTATACCAAAGAAACCTCCCAACACCTGCATGAATGACTACCCCCCCTGTAGCACTGACCTCCATCATCATGAAGTGCTTTGATCGGCTAGTCCGAACCCACATCTGCTCCACCCTTCCTGACACCTTGGACCCTCTTCAATTTGCATACCGGCACCCAAACAGATCTACGGACGATGCCATCGCCCTGACAGTACACACCGCCCTCTCCCACCTGGATAAGGGAAACACATACGTGAGGATGCTGCTTGTAGATTACAGCTCAGCATTCAACACTGTTGAATTGCAACTGGATCCTGGATTTCCTGAGGGGTAGACCCCAGGTGCTGAGAATGGGCAACTTCACCTCCTCTGCATTCTCCATTTGTACATTCTCTGGAACTGCTGATAGTTTTTTTTAATGTAAATTTTTGTTATTCTTGCCATATTTTTGCCTTTATTTCTGCCTCTTTTTTAATAATTTATCTTCTTTCTAATGCCTTCTACGTATTTGTCACTTGCCATGTCACAAGAATTTCACTGTTCAGAATGACCCTGTGTTATACTCTGAATGTGATAAATAAAACACTGACTTTAAATGTAAACAGTAAACACTGTTAAGCGCGCACTTGGACAGTCACGCACGCACGTGTACGAAAAACAGATTTCCTTATCTTGTTGCTGGCTACATTTTTGTCTCACTGGCAGAAATCCCACAAACAATGGGTGGGTTTCCTAGAGGCACCATATTGCTAAGATAACCTTGATCCCATTATAAGTCATTGAGCAGAGCTGATCCTTGTGTTACGTTATAGCGTTGTTATAGAGCTGCATCATTATAGGATTGCCCAAGGTGAGTGTGAGTGTTGCCATGCCATACAGAAAGGAGGAGTTAGTGGCAGCAGATTAAACTGCTTTGACAATCAGAGAGGCTTATTAAGCTTCCACAAGCAGGGAATATATAAGTAATGCACAAGCAAAGATTTCATTCTGCTATATAATATTTAGTTGGCTAGGATGTAGTTATACGCCGCAATGGGGGGGAAATGATATGAAGTATTTATTTTTTATGAGGCTCACAGTTTTTTTGCTTTGTGTGTGAAATGTGTCTCTGTTGATGTGGTGAGAGTTTTCCTTCCTGGTGGGTTCCGAGTAGAGCCGTACTATGCATCACTGCTACAGCAGACTGGGAAAAACTGTGGACTTTGGGTTTAATGAGTGGGGCTCAATGGCTCAGGTCCCACCGGCATACAATCCATTGTTTAATTAAAGTGGTGCAAGAGGATGTAAGGTGAAAGATTCCTTATAACTTGCTAGCTGATTCGCAAATTATCAATGTACTGTATAGTCTTTGGGAATAGATGCCATCAATATATAGCATTTGGGAATAGAGGTCTGTAATTCCAACATCCTTGAACACTTTTATTCTGTGTCTTCATGTATGAAAAAGGCCAATGGATTTGGGGCACTCTGTAAAGAGCCATCAAGATGGAACCTTAGTCTCTTTCCCCCTTGAAAGTGCAGTATCTCTTTCACAAGGTAACAATTAAATTGCAGCTGTCAGCAGTGGAGATATTAAACTCTTTCCCTGTTCTGTCTCTCTTTCCACTGACAGTGACCTTGGCGGGGAGACGGAGGCTGGCCGCTGAAGCCTCACGCTGGTTGAGGGGGTTCACTCGTTTTGTCTCGTGGAGAGTCAGCCATCTGGGATAGGGATATTCATCACAGTGGAGCAGTATATGCACCGCCACAGGCACTGACACTATCATCATCATCATCATCAACACTTCCAGCTCGCCAGCATCATCACATGTTCCCAGACTCTGTGAAAGTCACAGACCGCCAGCCCTAGTGTCTCACAACCTGATGACATGCACGGCACCTCACACAAGCTAATAGTATTGGATAAATGTCAGAAATATTAATTATTATTGTTGTGTTCATTGATTTTTATTTTTATGGAAAACTAAAACTGTTTTCAACTTGCCCAGAAATATGTTAAATTACAGAAATATGGGCCACTGACCTAGTAGTTTGGAAAGACAAGGGCAAGGGCATTTCCACTGAATGGCACAAACTGAAGATTGACAAGAATATGACTTTATTTCCTGTTTGAAGAATATAGTATACAACAGCCTTAACAAATATTAAATGTTCTTGACTCATTATAAAACAAATTGTATTTTCTTAAATAAGGCACATTCATTGTTTTATTTTCTCATAACAGCCCCAAATTGTGTTGTAATGATGAGCAGTTAACACATATTACTGTGAAAGGAATTGTATTAACAAGAATATTTGACATTGTATGTACTGATATTCTGATATAATTAGTAATACTAATCTAATTAATATATATTCATCTAATATCAGAATATCATTCCTTGCCCTATCTCCACTAGCTAACAATGACTTTAGATCTGCTGTTCCTTTGGCAACGTTTGTTCCACCCATCAGCCCATCTGAAATATTATTGCTCTTGATGGCTCCTATGTGCACCTACAAAAACACAAATCATCAGGATTCACTCACATGTCCTGATATTTCAAATAAACAACTGAATGTCCAAATTATAGTGAGACAGGATAGCAGGAAATTGCTCCAGATGTCTTGAAAAAACAAAAGACAAGGAAATTATCCAATCCATCAATATTTCATTGGCACTCCTCTCTCTTCCAAACCCAACCTGGGGTCTGCTTGAGCCCACTCTGTCTGCCTGACTGGGTGACTATGAGGGTTGTTTACTGGTGAATGACAACGCTTCACTGGAATTGCACCCTGGATCACATGCATTATTAAAAAATGTCAGCTCTGCCTGTGTGTTTGCGCCCCCAAACCGTGTGACAGGCCCGGGTACTGAGGCGTACTTGTCATGCATGATCATGAACTCTTCATGAAATAGCCTAAGATCCATAGAAAGCCAGGGAAAAATATCTAATGAATAAAACATTCAGGGAAATGGACACATGCTTTTCATCTGTACCCTATGCTTTCTGCCAGAGCAGGAAAACAGTGAATGCTGACTGTGTGGGGGTTATTTGTATTTGGTTGAAATGAATGCCGCTGAATTCACTAAGTCTTGCAGAATTATTGTGGCGTTTCTGCAGTAGTGGCCAGAGGAACATAACTCTTTGTCGTACACAAGACTTAGCCTGTAATGACAAATTCACCTTTGTCACTTTTTTGTGTTCATATTTTTTCATGGACCAAGAGGATGTTGAACCAACTGCGACTTCCTAACTAGCTAAAGTAAGTTACTACATTACAGTCATTTAGCAGACGCTTTTATCCAAAGCAACTTACAATAAGTGCATTCAACGTAGGTAGTCAAGAGAACTACTAGTCACCAGAAATCATAAGTGCATTTCCTTTCTAAACAAACATCTAAGAGCAGAACCAGTGCTAAAGTGGAAGTGCAGAAACAAAAACAATAACTGCTACTTTGATGTATGATAAAGGTTCTTAACCGTGTTGCTCTACGGTAACGGAACCACCCGACGTGCACAAAGATGCGAGGGCCCGCTCATCACTCATCGCTGCCTGCAGCTTTAATTAATCATTGTGGTTCAACATTCTCCACCTCTACATTTCAAATTTCAAGTTCTAAAGGAAAACTTGTTGGGGGTGCAGTTCCCAAAAACGCTTTAATTAAAATTTTAATTTATAAATTTTAGTTTTGAAAAGAAATTCATACATAGGCATCAACTTTGCTATTTACATTTGTCTAAGAAACTAATTTCAAGCATTTAGAAATGCCTTTAAGATCATGGGAAACAGTCAGTTGTGTCTGGTAGTGTATATATTCAGTTATATATTTGATAGTATTCCAAAAGCAACTGGAAGTGAACGATAGACTGGAGACTTGAATAATAGACCTTTTGACATTTTGAAAGTAGCCCTCCTCACCCTGTTTAACATTCTGCCCGCCTCTAAATCATTTACTCTCACTCCAAATAACATCCATGCCATGTCCTTTGTTTCTGTCTCTTTCTCTCAGCGCTGGACTGCCATGACGCGGAACGAGACGCTGGTGCTGGACTCCTCCTCAACGACCACAGGAAGCGACGGCATGAACCTGGTCCTGCGGCAGGGGGCCTTGCGCCACGGAGACTCCTACGTCTTCACCCTGCATGTAACCGATGGCAGCCTGGAAGACGAGGGCGCCGCCTCCATCACGCTACACCCCAACATGCCCCCGGCCGGTGGGGAGTGCCACCTGAGAGTAGGAGAGGGAGGAGGAGAGGAGTACGGGGACGGAGAGGGGGAAGGCTGGAGGATACGCACGCTGCTGGACCGCGTTCACTTCAACTGCTCAGGTAGGGAGGCGGGGGCGGTGTGCTGGCTCTCTCTCTTGCTGTCTGCTAGTTGGTGGTTTCTTTTTTCTTTTTCTGAGCAAAACATTCAGTGGTACGAACAAACAAAGAGAGTAAAAAATGCAGACATAACAAGAAAACATGGTGAGACAGGAAAAACACCACAAACAAGCAGGAAATGGACAACAAAAAAGAGAGAACAAAACTGGCACATGTGCGGGGGCGTTGATATGGTTGGTAGTAGTTGGTATTTGCTAATGGTCGGTTGCTTCACTCACTGCTTAGTTCTCTGTCCCTCTCTCATCCCATTTCCTGTGTCTCATGTCGCATCTCATTCGCTGTGTTTGAGACGTGCGTTTGCTGAAATTTCTCTCACACTCTTCACTCCCTCCCTCCCTCCATCCCCTTCTCTTCCTCCGTCTCCCTCTGTCCCCTTTCCCTCTCTCCCTCTTCGCCCACCAGGCTACAGTGACCTCGGGGTGTCAGAGACGCCACTGCTCTACAGCCTGCTGGTGACACGCTGCAGACTGGACTACTGCGAGGACTTCTGTGTGTACAAAGGCAGCAGTCCGGAGCACTCAGCCTTCCTGCCTCCGGGGTTCAGCTCAGCCCGCCACCGTGTTGCTGTATCCATCACTGTGGAGGACCACCAGGGAGCTGCCGTCACCGCTCTCAACAAGTAACTACACTCATTTTACATTCTGATCTCCCTGGTTAAGTAAAGGTCAGATATATATATATAGCGAGAGAGTCCCTACCTGCTCCAGGGGCTGTTCTCTAGCTGAGCCTGCTTTGTTGAACAATGCTCAGTGAAGGATCACATTATAATTATTTAAATGTCACTCTTATCCAGAGCAACTTACAGTGACTGAGCAGGCAGAGGTTCAGTATCTTGCTCAGCTACATTTAAACAGGATATTGATCGGCACATTAGCTATAGCAGGGACAAAACCTGTGACAATCCGCTGCCCATCCACTCACATTGACACTGCATATGTGAAAGTTACTGTAGCAACGCTAGTTTCAATAACACTGTTCTTTACGTCTGTGTGTCTAGGTCCATCGAGGTGGTGCTACCAGACCCGCCCCCTGGTTACAGCAGCCTTCCCCATTGGCTGGCTGAGCTGACAAGCAGCAAACTCCGAGAGCTGCTGAAACAGGGAGACTCCCAGAGGGTCCGAGAGTTATCGCTGGCTCTCATTACAGTGTTAAACGAGGTATAATGACAGGCCTGTCTATCTAATAATCTAACATCCATTATCTGTCTACCCACCCATCCATTACTTGATACATATCTATAAATATACATACATGCATACATACATAAATCCGTTCAAACCTGAGGATGTGTGTGTGTGTGTGCATCATTTTGTGTGTGTATACCAGTATATTAATATGAACGTATTTTTCTTCCAGTATGAGCAGACCAGAGAGTCGGTGTCCTTTGCTGAGCGAGGTTACCGGGTCAGCGTCCGCAGCAACATCACTAGAGCTCTGACCGCCCTCGACCTGAACACTGTTAATGACATCCAGCAGACGTCCGCTGCTCTGGCACAGTGCACGGTGAGCGGGAAGAGAGGGAGGGGGGTAAGAAGGAAAGGAAAGATGGAAGGGAAATAAATAACGAAACAAACCACCAAACAAACAAAGGAAGAAGTTTAGAGGAAGTTAGAAATGGACAGGACAGGAGATGAAATAGGCAAGCAAGCACTTCACTCTATTGCATGTGTGTTGCAGGTGAGTCGAGAGTTCATCTGCGAGGAGTGTCAGAACAGCACTCTGAACAAGCTGGAGTCCATGCTGCAGATCCTGCAGACTGACACCAAGCAGGGCACGGTCACTCCCACTGAGATCGCCGACAACATCCTCAATATCATGGGTAAGGCAGCAAGCAAAGGCATTCAGATCACAGAAAACCAAAATGCAATTTCAATTTGCCAAACAAATTGTTCAAATTCCAAACTGTGTTCGTGTAAATGCGTGTGTGCATGTTCACGAGGTTTTAACAACAATAATCATGATGAGGGCTTCTAACTCCTGCCTCCGGGACAACAAACGTAGCTCCCACCTGTAATCTCAGATCGCTCCACTCTCCACTTTTCCGCTCCACTCTCCACTTTGCCAACTCTATAAAAGCACTTTAGCTGCAGGATACTCATCAAGTGCAATGAAACACTGTTTGAAAGATGCAAACCTGCTCATGTAGAAATGAATGAATATCAGTTCGGGGAAGAGATGGGCTCCAGAAAGTAGATACAATTTTATTTCCTCTTGTCAACAAGTCTTAGGGGTCATGAAGGTCACCATTTCTACCAGACATATGCCAGCAATTGTCAGCAAATGGAAAATGTAATTGAGACATCTGTATGTGTTCTAATGTAATCTGTGTACATACAAACTGGGGGAAAGCTAACAGGACTTTTTACTTCCCCTCTCTTCTTCTGCCTTCATACCTGCCTTGTCTCCCCCTCCTCCTCCCTCCAGGTGACCTGATCCATCAGGTCAGTCAGTCGGCCTCCCAGACGTACCCCCAGCCCCCCTACCTAGACTCCCCCTCCTCCTCCTTCACCTCCTCTTCCTCCTCCGGTGAGGATCAAGGGGGCGCCACCTTAGACCCCTCCCCCTCCTCCCTGGAACCACATCCTCTGCGAGTGGCGGCCAAAGCCTACAACTTATCCTCTTACCTCATGCTGATCCTCATGCACGCCCGCGTGCTCAACGAGGAGCCTCTGGTGCTGAGGGGAACCGAGATCGGCGCCACAGGGAAGCTTGCTGACCCCCAGAGCCTGCTCTGCTACCATGGCAACAACAGCCCCGGTGGGTCTGCATATGCATATGTGTGTGGAAGGATGATATGTATGTTTATTTAAAGAGGTACTCCATTAGTGATCACTGCTTTCTATAGTTTCTATAGGTACCAACCTTTCCTTTGCCTGTTCAGCTGTGATGGCTGCACATGTTACGTGACTACCTAGTTACAAAAACAGATGATTTCTGATCTACTCAACACTTTAGAGCAGCAAAGATAAAAGCTTTCATGAACTGGATATAGAAATCACTATTGTGTTGAAAATGTCACAATATTATTTTGACTGTTTTATTATGTTTTATATATTGTGTAGATATTGTGTAGATTTGGGGGAGGGGAAATTCCAATCATAACAATTTACATTAGTGTTCTATTCTATTCGGTTCTATTCTATTCCAGAGTGCCTGCGGTTCTCCATCCCCAGAGCTTTCAACAACAGTCTGGGCAGAGCTGCTGCAGGAAGCGGCATCATGCAGCTCTTGTTTCAGGTATGATGGGAAACACCTGGCAGCATGACAGCAACTACTCTAGTCTAAAGCTTTCTCTTTTAGACTCCTATCAAAGAGCTTGTCAGTCACACACTGATACCTGACACATGACTGGATGTGGTTTCTTTTTCCATTCCATGCACAATTTCAACACATCTAACTATCACATTCCCCACACTGCTCTCCCTCATTGATTTCCCTCCCTCCTTCTGTCTCTCCCAGGTGGAGCCAAACCCTTTCCCCTTCAACTATGTGGCCAACTACACCGTCTCTACTGAAGTGGCTTCCATGGAATTCCGCACAGAGAACGGCACTCAGATTCCCATCTCCGGACTGGATGATAGTCAAGCCATCACTGTTGCCATTAACAATGGGAGTGCAAGTGGCAGTGGTGGTGGAGAAGTGGGTCCTGAGGGGTCCGGGACAGGAGGGGTCCCCACTGCTGGGGCTGTGAACATCAGCTACTGTGACTCTGTCATCGTCATGGTCAGCACTGGAAACAGCAACCGGCAGGCAGGGCTCTTTATCCAGCTCAACTTCACCTCTCTGGAGGGTAAGCTCACACCCTCATCATAAGGGCCTGGTGCCTCTTTAGTGTCACTGTTCAGCAAACATTAGATTCACTATGCAATGCAAGGGCAATTTGCACATTTTTTGCACCAGTTGCTTGAGTCAAGAGTGCAGAGTTTTGGTCTTATTCACTAAATATATGCAGCCCACGCAAAAAGTACTGTGCATGAAAATAGCTCCTTCATCACCAATTGCAAGCACAAATAGCTTTAAGACGAATCCCCCCAAGCCGGCACCCTTGCACCATAAAAATCCTTTTATAATTGGAGCATTCTCTGATCTGGTTACATTCCCTTCAATAATTTATGTCAGTGAATTGGGGGTGATCTTGATTTGCATGGCCTCACCTAGAATTTGCACACATAACAATTCGATTTACATAGAATTTACATATGCATATAAATGACAGGCACAATGAGGCTTTGTTCCCCATCCCCCCCAGACTCAGTGGAGGAGCACTGAGCATGGATAATGAATAGCATGACATTCTGGTTTGGTCATTTGATGAAATATCATGCTGTTCCCTGCACAAACCTTGAGTGACTTTGAGCATCTGTCTACTTCATTTTTATATAAAACTTTATTTTCTGTAGTACTGACCCAGTTTCCCCTCAGGAACTAATACAAAGTGTCTTATCTTGAACCCATATGAATAAATATCACTTAATTTGCCTTTTTCGCTTTCCTCCTGCAGACCCCATAGAAAGGGGGAAAAGAGGAGAGGAGGAGGAGGAGGAGGAGGAAGAGGACCCGTACATCACAGCTTATGTCCATTCCCACAAACAACCCAATGAGTTCAACTGCACAGACAAGAAACGCATCGCACTCAGTATGACCAGGGGGCGGGACCTGGACCACAGGAAGTACACCTTCTTCCTGTCCCCTGAGTAAGTGCTTCTTTCATCAATCACAATATACTATAGGTCGCTGAGTGAGTGAGTGAGTGAGTGAGTGAGTGAGTGAGTGAGTGAGTGAGTGAGTGAGTGAGTGAGTGAGTGAGTGAGTGAGTGAGTGAGTGAGTGAGTGAGTGAGTGAGTGAGTGAGTGAGTGATGAAGTTACACTGTTGGTCGACTTGCACACACGTGATGTTCTCACACGTAATAAAATGCATTCAAGTGACTATAGAGCAAAGGCGGACCGTCGTCGTCAGCTTGTTGGTGCGCCGGCCGGGGAGACGCTGCGGGAAAGCAGCGGTCGAAACGGGGTCATTTATATTTAATTTGATGTATACAAAATATGAAAGGACAAAATAAAGAATTTGTTACCAATATTTGCACACAAAACAAACAGTTAGGGCAGCAGGATGACATAGTGAATAGGGAGTCCGTCATCAAACTAGAGGGTCCGAGTTCAAGCTCCCATGTCGGTAAACATCCCCACTGCTGAAGTGTCAAGACACTGAACTCTTAGCTGCTCCAGTGAACCTGGTCTATGCCTGATGCTGTGCTCTGACCTCTCTGCAGAGACAAAACAAGACAAGATCATTTCCCTACAGGGGTTCATAAAGTATCACATTATTATTAATGTTATCAATCCTTTAGTAGCTATATTGATGTTTTCCCTTACTGTAAAGTACAGCAAATGAGTTATAGTAACAGCCAAACAGTGTAACCTCTGTCCATCTTCCCCAGGTCCTACGACACCACGCTGGACTACTTCATCAACGTGACCACGGCCTGTAGCCCGGGCTCCCTGTCTGTGGGGGTGCGTTTGGAAGTGGGGGTGTTTGCCTCTCTCTGCCAGTACTTCAGTGAGAGTGAGAAGCAGTGGCGGACAGATGGCATGGTGCCCTTGGCAGAGACCAATGCCAGCAGAGCAGTCTGCCGCACCAGGCACCTCACAGCCTTCGCTGCAGGCCTGTTTGTACCGTCCAACGCTGTCAGCTTCATAGTGCCAGTCAGTATGAGACAGAACACACATTCATATGGATATGGCTCAGACACACACAGACCATCTAACCATTCCCCCTCTCTCCTTCAGGAGCGCTCTGGTGCCCCGAGCCTGGTCGTGCTGTTGGTGTGTGTTTTGGGGTTGCTGTGCTACGCTGTGGCCGCAGCCATCTTGCACAAGTTGGACCAGTTGGATCTACGCCGGGCGGGTGTGGTTCCTCTCTGTGGCCGAGACGGACTCTTCAAGTACGAGATCCAAGTAAAGACTGGCTGGAGCCGAGGGGCAGGTGAGTTAGGGCATATTGCCTAGGGGAAGCATCACTGTGACAGCAGTGAGGGTGGTTAAGAGCGTAGATGTTGGTCAATGGGAAGAGGTACCGTGTAGAGTTATATAGACATATATACTATGTAAAAATGCCACAAATGAGCTGAAAGGAAGACACTATACAAACAGTTTGTTCAAAGCTCAAAGGTTGCTGGATATTGTAGATATCAGATGATAGTGACTGTCTCTCTGAACTGCCCTTGTCCTCCCAGGCACCACGGCTCATGTGGGAATCAGTTTGTACGGACGTGAGAGCCGCAGTGGACACCGCCATCTAGACAGCAGAGGAGCCTTCGCTCGGAATGATCTGGACATTTTCCATATCGCCACGGATACCAATCTGGGCAGTATCTGGAAAATACGAATTTGGCATGACAACAAAGGTACACATGCATGCACACACAGAGCAGCTTGTTATCGCTCGCACTGTAACCAGCTTATGGTTTAAAGTAGCTATTGCTACCACCAACAAAGCTCATTATCCCCCCCTCAGGTCTGTCCCCGGCATGGAAGCCACAGTACGTCTTCGTCAAAGACCTGCAGACTGGAAGCAGCTACTACTTCCTGGTTGAGGAGTGGCTGTCAGTAGACAATGAGAGGACTGATGGACGGGTGGAGATTGAGGTGGAGGCCTCAGGTAAGAAACAGTGGACAATTTCACTTTGTAAGCATCCAGTGTTGGTTGGTTGTCTGTACTCTAACGGCTGCTTCCTGCAAACCGCAGAAGAGGCTATGCTTCGCCGGCTGCCCCGTCTCCTGGTGTGTGAGCTGCAGAGGGCACTGTGTGAGAGTCACCTGTGGCTGTCACTATGGGAACGGCCCACCCGCAGTCCCTTTACCCGGCTGCAGAGGGCAACATGCTGTGCTGTGTTGCTACAGTTCTGTCTAATGGCCAACACACTGTGGTACAGCACTGTGGTGGACAAAAGATACAGGTACAGGAGTGTGTGTGTGTGTGTGTGTGTGTGTGTTTCTAACTGTCCAAGTTTCCAGTTCTGGAGATTCTAGATTCTATTTGAATGCCATCCTCTGTTGCAGCCCGAGGGCGGTGTCTAGGCTTGTATCGCTGAATGGAGAGACAGTGGCAGCCGGCGTGGTCAGCTGTCTGCTGGTCTATCCCCTCTACCTGCTCGTCTTCACACTGTTCAGGATGAGCCGCAGCAAGGTAACACATGCATAAAACAAACATGTGATCAAGGACTCATTCCTCACATACACAAAGCTGATGTGTGTGTGTGTGTGTGTGTGTGTGTGTGTGTGTGTGTGTGTGTGTGTGTGTGTGTGTGTGTGTGTGTGTGTGTGTGTGTGTGACACCCTAGTGTGTATCTGTAGCACAGGTGCCACCACAAGTGGACCAGGAGTCGGTGGAGATTGACGACTTCCTGGACAACTCCATGGCAGGAAGTTCCTTCCTCTTTTTCAACGGAATCCCTGGCGAGGTATTGCCTCATGGGAAATGTAGGCTGGGGTTTAATCACATTGAATTGTGCCATCAGCCTGATGTGATTTGCAATTTACAATTATATACAAATTTCCTTATACAATTGAAAGTGAAAGTAAAATGAATTCCATGTTTTTGTGACGTTGTGTGCTAGTGAGGTACAGAGCTGCTGGTATGTTTGAGGAAAGAAAGGAACATCGAAGTCAGACAACGTAAGAAAAAATACTTTGGAAGTTTCATCCCTGGTGAACTCATTAGTGCATGTCTGTCTGTCGCTCTCGCTCTCTCTCAGACCAACTCAGAAGAGACCAATGTGGATTTGCCCACTCCGTCAACCAAAAGGTGAGTTACTCTGTTGCCATGGCAATATTTTGGCAAATTTTCCCTATGAGAAAAGAGAGTTGGGAGAGAAAAATGGAAAATAATTTAAAGTGAATACTTGTCTCAGCACTGTTAGCACCAAGGTAGTACAATATCCAAATTATTCTTCAGATGATGTCATGATTTTCTTCTTCTTTCTACCTCTTGTGGCAGAGGATTGAATCTTAAGTTTATTCAATTTGATTTTCCTTGTGAATAGCAGAATAACCTTCTTTGCAATATAATAGAAAATATAATTAAAATGCAAATAAGTCACATTTAAATATAGAGAAAAAAGCTCATTAATTGTGGCAGTGTTTGTGTAAATATAGATTTGTTTTCTCATTAATATCAAATTTCTATTAATTCATTCCCACAGAGCACATGTTTGCGTGTTATATTTTTCTGAAGTCTTACCTAGAAGCATCTCTCCCTCTTATCCCCTTCCCAGTGTTGAGAGTTGGGGCATGGCTGAGCAGGAGACCACAGAGGACGGGGATTGGCCG
>CABFOS010022511.1:0-10418 GCA_900660315.1 Diretmoides pauciradiatus | reverse complement strand
GAGGCAGAGAAGGAGAATGATCAGAGGGAGAGTTCTGAGAGAGAGAGAGAGCGAGAGAGAGAGAGAGAGAGAGAGAGAGAGAGAGAGAGAGAGAGAGAGAAGGAAGGAGGGGAGAGGCTTACCTCCTGAGCCTCTCCTCCGCTCTCCCTCCTCCCCTCGCTGATGCAGAGAGGGCTGGCTGCTCTGACGACATTCTCTGGAGAACGAGCACATCGTGGCCCCGCTCCCTCAGACATACACGGACTGCCTCGTCACTTTGGGGCTGGAGAGAGGGAGAGAGGGAGTGAGGGAGGGAGGGAAGAGAAGAGGGGGAGGGAGCATGTTATCACCAAGGCGATTCCTCTGTATTTTCTTCACTCACACACATCACCACTGATTTCCATTATAATACTCCATCAAAGCCACCCCTGTAAATGAGAGAGCATTTCCATATATCATTATTCATTCCGTATCGGTGGAGTCGCCCATTCAGGGATTAGCATAAAAAAACCTCATACATATTTTAATTAACCATTCCTACTTGGAGAGTATTAAATTATTGGTGGTTTCTAGAGACAATCTATTTCCGAGCCGTTAAGCATGTAAAATGTGTGGCCGTGTTTCTAGTGTGCAGAGACTGTAGTTGTTGCCACAGCCCGGAGCTACGAAGGATTTTCAAAGAAAAGTATAAAAATTCATCACACTCTCTGCACACACACATGCACACACAAGTTTAGTCCTCATTACTCTCTCTCTCTCTGAGTCATACTGTCACAGTTAATCATCATGTTATCAAATTTTCACAGTTTCTAGTAAAAATGCTGTACCTGTCATCCCTTTCTCTCTTTTCACCTCTTTTCACTTCACACATGTTAGGTTTCTTCTTTATCCACGCTCCAGACTGTGTACATTATAGGTTGTTTCTGGCCCGGACAGCTCAGTTGGTAGAACGTAAGACTCTCAGTCTTAGGGTTGAGGGTTCGATCCCCACATAGTGTGTTAACGATCACCCTTGTAAGTCGCTTTGGATAAAAGTGTCTGCTAAATAACTGTAATGTAAAACAGATTGGTTTCAGGCTAAATACGTCTCTGGTGGATATGCAAATCAGCAGTTAGTAAGATAAGATAGTAAGTAGATTGTTAAAATGGAGAGCCTAAATCACTCGTAATGTTTTTAAACTTTGCGTTTTCAAATTAGGTGATTTTTGGATTACTAAAGGACAAAGATGGTTAGTAACTGCTTGACAATGTGGGGGCTGGTCTAGTGAAAAAGTATTCTTAATGAGGAGCCCATTGTATGGTGCATGCACAGTGGTCCTGCAAAAGCTCCGCTCCATAGCCATCAGTCAATGCAACACAAGCCTCTGTGCATGCAATTAGCCGGGCAGACAGGCGGGAAGTGGTTCCAGTTTTCTGCTCTAATTGTCTATTGCACAGAGGCATCATGGGACCTTCAGCAAAACAGGGCTTCCTGGCACACTGATCTGTGATCTGTTTACAAAAAGCACACACAGACACACATGCACACACAGTACACATAAACAAAACATTCACATACACACACATAATGCAAAACACCCAGAGCTGGACAGACGCGTCGTTATGCAGCAGAGATATTTTCCCACAGGCACAAAGGACCATTAATGGAAATGTTGGCTGGTAGTTCCTTGAGTGCTGTGATTCATGACTCCAAGCAAAGTTTGGATTTTCACACTAAAATCAAGTGACATTGCACGTAATCGGTCTCTCCCGACACATACACACACGCACACACACAAACTTGCTTTCGCACTTACTGTAAGGTGTGTCCTATGTAATAATGACTGTATTATCCTGTCACAGGACTTCTGACCTGAGGTCAGGGGAGTGACGGAAAGCAAAGAACATAGTCTTCCCAGAAAGGGAAGGCTGTGCTGATTAGCATCCTGGTTCTTGGGGAAAAGACGTCAATGAAACCATCTTGCATATACTATATATTTAATACTTTTTGTTTGTTTTAAAATATCACATATACTTTTTATAGCTCATTTAATGTAACAGTAAACAGAGGTGAAGTCCTGCACCAAATATACTACTATATTAAGGTATACTCTACCACATTAAATGTAGCAGTGAGGCGAGGTGAGTTCATGAGTCTCAGCGTGACCACTGACCAGTCAAACAGCAGACAAACCTTTCCTCACAATACATTATTGATCCTGTCTTTGCTGCTGCTGCACCACTCTTTGTGCACTGGGGTCTGTGGTCACTGGCGTCCAACTAAGAAGCAATAGGTCCTCTAGAGTGGATGCTTTTAATGAGTGCCTAGGCCACCGTTTCCCTACCCTAGCCTGGAGGTGACCTCCACTTGCAGTTACCACAGGAGTCCTCCCAACATGGAGACCCTCTCAGAAGGGTAAAAACTATTCATCAGTCTTCTGCATGAAGTCACGTCTAGTCACATGCAACCCAGTCTAGTTTACTGTCTCCTTCAAGCTTCCAGACGCATTCCAAGGATACTGCATTTCTTTGCAGCTATAGTAAGGCAGGTCAGGCATGCATGGTATGGAACACTTAGGGATCTGGAAGGTGTCAGTCCTGACAGGGTGCAGATACATTGGATGCTTTGTATACAGTACTGTGCAAAAGGCACCTATAGATTATTTATTTAAATGTGATCTTTTTTATTTTTGTTTTCTGCATTAGTGTTTTACATTTATATTAAACGTTATAGTACATTTTTTTGATATTTAGAAACTACTGTTCACTGGACTGGTCTCTCACAAAGAAAAATGTGCAAGATCTGGAATAGGCTGCAGTAACCATCTGTTTGCTTTTGTATGTTGCTTAGCTGGTATGGTTGGAGCTATATGTTGAAACTATGTTGACTTCAAAATCTCCACCTGTGAACACCAAAGCACTGTAGTGGCAACAGTAGTGTTATTGTATCTAAGAGAATTGATGAAGAAAATACCTTAACTCTTATCCAGGTGCTCCTAATAAAGTTATGTGGGCTATAATAGAACTGCGAAGGTGTCGAGTACTGCGACAGAGGATGATGCAGAACCAGTTCACAACTCCACTGAAAATGCTGTGAACTGAACTGAACTGTGAACTACTATAACAGCAGCAGTAGAGACAAAATGAGATGAGAACAAAAGGTTCTCTCCAAAGTCGTACACTGTCACAGTTAAACTGGTCCCTCAGTTTTTACAGCCAAGTAAGTTATTCATAATTTAGCATCCAGGTCATAGAAGCATGCACGGTGCTGTGTGAGGGAATTGCGTAACATTTACGATCTCTCTCTTACAGAATCTCTTCCACAGTTAAATAGAAGTGGAGCATATTGTGCTTGTACTGTATGTGAGGCATCCGTGTTTCCACCAACAGGGATTTAACTGCTCTCTAGGCTCTTTGATGTCTTGGCTTAGATGTATGAATAACATGTATCATGTGCATTGTAGGGTCATTGGATTATTTTAAATCATTTTTTAATCTGGGAAACTCCTAGATAATCTCAGATAATCTTAACATAATGTCGAGCATTAAATAAAAGGTCAAAATATCTGTCCATTACTACTAGGATTACACAAATGATGCACACAGACTTAAGGTACACACATTTTTCCCAGTTCTTGAATTCACAAAAGTTATATAAGAAAGTCGTTTGACATAATGCTGCCGAGAGACGTGTCATTAAAACAACACAGCATATTGTATTATGTTGCAGTAATGTTTGATCAGATTGGCAGCGGCCTACAATATACACTATAGGTCATTATGTTTAATAACAACATAGATAAGGAGCATTTGTCCAGTGTTTAGAGGAAAGGTCAGAGCCGATGCACTGGAATCCACCCTGAAGCCACATGTCTTGGCACCGTCGTCTGGCCTGGGTTACTTACGTCAACTCTTCCGGCCATTGTTGCTGTACAGTACTGCACGCTGATACAGCTGGCAGGAAGGGAAACACTGAGCCCACCAGGAGGTCAGCCACTCAGCCTTCTCTTCAGCAACTAACTGTCAGTATAAGACTGCAGTGTTTGAATATTGTCAATAAAAATGTGTGTGGATTGAACTGAGCATAGTGACCTTTTAATAATGTAACGTGAGGGTTCGTGATGTGGTGAGGGATCACTCTTAATTGGGTAGAAACAGCAAGATGGAGACAGATGACTTCCAGCAAGACTCTTTACTCAACTCTGCTCAATTGCTTCACACAACAAAACTTCCTTGTTAACTCACATGTGGCTGAACTAACCAATCAGAGGCTAGAAGAACTTAGATTCAGGTAAATGTAAGGAAAACCACCGAGGTAGATTCAGGACATTATTAGAACTGTTTTAAAGATGCTGGTGTAAACATTCAAACATGTAAATATGTAAATAATAACTGTGTAAACATTGTAGATATAAATTTAGTAAATTATCTCAAATATATTAATTAACTGTAACTTCTGAAGTTTACAATAATAACAGGCTGTAGTGGCACTACCTGGAAATGAAAAACTAGGCGGATGAGGCTAAGAACATACTCAGTATTCAAAGTATGTCAAGTTTCTGTTATGCTTTTGTATCAATTGGCTGTAACATGTTGGTATGATGCGTTGGCTAACAATTACGGGGTTATCAACGCAGAACAAACAGTTGTCATGCATTATGTGTAGCTGTGTTTATATTCCATGGATTCGTTGCATCGATAAATTCAATGCGCTCTGCATTTTGATATACTGTAAATTGAAGACATTTTTTGCAGTGTGGACAGAATCTAAACGACAGCGTTCATCTTCAGAGAGAGCAGAGACATTAAAGAATGTATGGACACTAATAATAACAGACAACAAATTATCATCAGTTTGATGAATGGGACGCTCCGCAGGGAGTGCAAGAAGGGCAAGAAAGGCTGCTCAGGCACAATGAATCCTCCCATAACTGCAGCATGCAACACCATTGCATCGCCCAGAGTGAAACATGCTATCCAATGTACTCTAACTGAATATTCAAGGAGACAATATACTAATTGAGTTAGATATGACATACAGAATTACAGGACTATCTGATAAGGAACTTGACTGATAGCTGCTCTGTAAAAATGTACAAACGAGTACTGAGATTCACATTAAGATTGTGTTTCTGTGTCCGCGTCTCTTGTGAAAATAATATTTGAAAGCAAGACTTGAAGCCTATCGTTTGCGATCGCTGAAACTCATAAGAATGTTTGAATGTTTTGAGTGCAACAGCGCTGTGTATCTCACCTCGCTCGTCCTCTCCGGGCCCTTGCTGTGGTTCTGGAGGAAGCGGCAGCCGTCCTTGGCCAGTCTCTGGACCATCTCCAGTCGGGATAGGTCCTCCTTGTCATGCAGGACACACACGCCCCCCTGCTGCAGCGCAGGGGACACGGAGAACAAGTACCTCAGGCCACAGTCCCACGACATTGCCAGCTCAACACCTGCAGGGCTGTCAACCACACAACACCACACACCAGGACTCCTGCCTGCAAGCTTTCTACAGGACTCTTACAAATGTGTGTGAGGGGGAAAGCAGCTCAACAAGGACTGTGTAGAGTGTGTTTGTGTGTGTGCAGGTGAGTGGCAGCCTCCTCTCTCACTGCAGACAAAGTAAATCCCAGTTGCCTCATGCGTTAGTCTGGCTCTCTAGCAGGGGAGCTCATACAGAGATGGCTGCAGAGGTTGGACTCCAGGTATCCCTGTGTGTTTAGCGTTAAAGAGAGAGCGACCGACAGACTCCCTTGGTCCGTCCTTCCCATGCCTTTCACCACTGGGGAGGGGAGTGAGCTAGGAACGTGGTGGGGTTCAGGAAACATCTGGCAAGCCGGACAGCCCCAGAAAGGAAGTTTCAAAATCAGAAAAGAAAAAAAAGAAAGCAGGAGAGTGACTGGACTGGCTTTGAGACTGGGCAGGGTATGCACACTGGGAGGTCAAGCACTAGATTACACTGTGTGTGTGTGTGTGTGTGCGTGTGTGTGTGTGCGTGTGTGTAGGAGGGTGTAAGGTAAAGGCAAATATGGCAAAAGAAGCTGAGTGACATTGAATTGGTTCTTCTTGTGAAGATGTATGATTAAAGATCGCTCAAATCCAATTTAATCAGAGCATTTCTCAGAGAAAGCCAAAACCCTACTGGACTATAGATGATGTATTTACCAAATATTACTGACCTCTGTGTTATATTATGAGATACAGTAATACATAGAACTCTCAGCAGACTCGTAAACACATATGATATAAATATATATTCCAAACCCGCTGACAGTTTGAGTCTAATTGAGTATGGATTTCTTGTATGGAGGTACTGATACCCTTGCTAGTGAGGCTATGATTGTTGATTCTGTCTGACTTTTATCATCTGATCATGCCAGGGTGGATTTAGTGTACAAAAATCAGCTTTTTCTCACATTGCTATCAGATCTTCAAACCACATACGGAAGTGGTCAAGCTGCCATTGTGACTGGAATTTTGTGTTTCTTTGCATTTCCCATTACTTCCTGTTGCAAAGGGGATGTTGCTACAGTACAGTGTTTGTTCCCTCCCCCTCCCTGGTGTTGTTCCATGTGTGTTTGTTTTGAAGAGCAGGAAAGAAGGATAAGATCCAATAACAGCCCTTGATAGCAGCTTTGCAACATGGTAAGCTAACCTAACATTGAAATTATGCAGTTAGAACAGTCAAACTGGAATGAGGTTGTATATTACTTGCAAACATCTCCTTTTTTGTGTGTTGAAAAGCAATCCAGATGGGGCGTCTGGAGTGTAGGGGTAGAGTCCTCGTCTACCACCGCAGAGACAGGGGTTCAGGGGTACCTCCGGCCTTGTTGGCCGTGGTCGGTCGGGGCGTCTGTTTAGCAGGGAGGGGAACTGGGGAGGATAACGTGTTCCTCCGCACGCGTCACACCCTCCTGGTGACTGTTGGGTGAAAAGAAGGCTGATTGGCTTCACATGTGTCGGAGCAGGCATGAGCCATGTGCCTTCTCCCTCCCCAGACCAGAGGAGGTGGAGCAACGACCAGGACTTAGGCAGGGGGAACTGGCCATATAAAATTGGGAGAGAGAAAAAAGAATAGCAATCCACATTTCCCTCAAAATCTGACTTGGTGGAACACAATGTAAAATGAGGTGTTTTTGCTGGTAGAGGCTGCTAATATTCTTGGCAATTCTCATTTGGAAAGGAATGTGGGTTATACTCAATTGGTGTTAAATTGCTAAACTTAACACCTTTAATCAATACAGCCACAAGAGCCATTTTAAGCCCAAGTGCGGGCATACAGTAATACACTTCTTAACCATTACAATAAAAAATCACATTGAAATGAAAGTGCACCTGAGTGTTACACAGCCTTCTGTCTGTGTTCTGAGTCCATGTATTACATCTTTCACTGAATACACTAGAGATGAATGTTCTCCTTCATTTCATGGTTGACCTAAGTGTCAACACTGCCATTGCACATTGTTTTTATGTATATATGCTGCCCTTAATTTACTTGGGTAATTCAAATAGTGTAGAGCAATAGCATATAACAACTTCAAAAAAAATCAAACTTGTAAACCTAACTTGAATACTGTGATGCTGCACACACGTGTCTGTTTCCTATTTCAGGAGATTGTGTATCACACAATCTCACACGTACTGACGGATTTGAAAGACTCACACTAGATGACAGACGTCACCTAGTGGCCAGGGGTCACACATTAAATGATGATTAAGATTCCTGTACAGATTCCTGACACATCTGGACCTGGCAGGATCTCGTGCAAACCAACGCAAAGTATAGAGGCAGATAGTGCATCTTGGAATCACACACAACTTGCTGTATCTCCTGCATCTTGCCTCACATTGGCTATTAAGGGTCTGAAGGAATCGTGAAAGCAGGTGATGGACAAGGTAGGAAAATCATCCTGGGAGATGATAACCGCGCTATAATGTTGCAGTCTACCTTTAAAATACAGTGATGGTGAAGAAATCGATGCATCCATCAGCCATTTTTGATTTCATTACATTGGAAATTTTGGGTATATACAAAGGCAATGTAGCACGTACTTTGGATACGTAAAATTTGATGTTGTTTTTTCGTTATAGACATCTCCAATTTTTGTCTTAATGGAGCAGCACAGGACCCTTTAGGCAACAACCGATACGATGACAGATTCATGCTTGTGAATGCTTGCTTGCCCTTAGAAAAGAGGGGATGCATTTCTTGGCAGGTATAAGCCGAATAATGCATCCCTCTTTCATTTTTTTTCTGATGCTCGCCCCCATCAAATATGGTTCACAGCAAATGGTGTAGGTAGCCTATTTAAGAGTTTGCACTGTGGGTAGTGCATGAATGCAATTCTCAGCTGGGATGCAAAACTCAGCATGACACCGAACACCGGGAAATCTGTCTGAAATCATCTTGATTCTCTGCCTTAAAGTAATTCTATAAAAACTGTCAACATGCGCTAGTAGCGCTACATATATGACCAAGGTAAAGCAAGGACGTTAATTCTAGGTATGAACACTTTATCTATTACATTACATATTTCCCCCACTGTCAGCAGTGTGATGCTTGACTAGGTCCTAGCAGAGCCATTCAATTGTGCTGCGGTGCAAAACTGCTGATACATCAAACTGCCAAATGAGAAAAGGTCCTCATTTCAAGCTGCCGCCTGTTTCTCCTTTGCGTGTGGTTCAGTTGCTTAATCCCACTATGCTCTTTTGTTCTTGCAGGATAACTGATTGGGCAGACGTCCTCACAATGAGAGTGTGATCAGAGGAAAGAATAAGCAAAGAAATTCAATGTGGGTAAGACTAGAAAATAGTAGGCCATATCTTCCATGAGCTGCTCCACTTTCAAACAAATTAGCTACTCTAGTGTTCCTCTGGTGTCAATTTCCACTTCATGGCCTGATGTTGAATAGTAAAAACTAGAAGTTAGTGATCCTCACCTTTCTGGCTTTTCACATTTCATTTTGGTGACTGAGAGAATACTCATCTTCCCATATCCATGCTTTTAACAGTATATTTAATAGTGAGTCTATTTTTCAACATACATCCTATGCAGCTTGATATAATAGTAATAATAGTAAGGAAACTATTTAAGGAAACTATTGACCTATGGAATATCTAAAAACAACTGTCTTCTTCCCACTCCTTCCTGTGAAGGTTTCCTTTGTGAGACAAAGCTACAAAAACAGCTCAGACTTTCATGTGCTACCACTGACCCAGTTTCTCTAGAAAAAGAATTGCTAAGTGAGAATGCCTAAAGTCAGACTTGTCTTTTTAATACTGCTGCCTTTAACCAAGGGACTACCGTGATATCCATGGGAGGTAAGATGGTTGTTAAGGCCCCGCAGCACTGGTAAAAAGGGCAGAAGTGATGCTCTTCTAAGCTTGCTCATACTATTGTCACATAATGTCATAGTGTAAGAACATCACATGCATCTGCATCACCTAAACACTCTACATAAGGCTCTCTGTAGACCTGTTAATGTAATATGATGCACATTTTACACATCCTGTATATCTATCTATCTATCTATCTATCTATCTATCTATCTATCTATCTATCTATCTATCTATCTATCTATCTATCTATCTGTCTATCTGTCTGTCTGTCTGTCTGTCTGTCTGTCTGTCTGTCTTGATTTGTTTTTTAAATAAATTTGCACTATTTCATATTGACTATATTTCATATTTTAGTATATATGCATATCATACATATTTTTTATTTTTCTTTGGCTCAGTATGATCTATTGCTATTATTTTTACATACTCTCATAATGCTGTTTATATAATATATAATATATAATATATAAATATAATATAATGCTCTCAAAGTTTTCCATGGATCAATAAAGTTTCTTATCTTAAATAATGTTTTACTTGCTTTGTAGATAAAAGTGTTGGCAGCATAGTGAGTCTATGTTACACATGTTAATTTGACACATATTTCAGGGATAGACTTTCAGTGATAGACATGCACTGAGGTGTTGGCACCATCATGGAGGTATAATGGAGAATCAATAATTATGTCTAAATATACAACCAGGCTAGAAAAACAGAGATAGCTGAAAGAGATTGTTGTGGTGTGGTTGTAGATCCACTCAGTAACATTATAAGTCAAAGTGAATAGTGTGATATGGTTGATCTGTAAGTTTAGAAGCACAATCAGCTGTTCACAGACAGCCAAGAGCCGAGGACTTCTATCTTTTTTTTTAATGTCTGCATTGGACTTCTGTATGAACCCTGGATGGCACTTCTTCTTCTTTCGTATATCATCAGATGGCCAACTCAGTGTCGAGCAGCCACGCCCTCGTCTCCGGTCCTAAGTCAAAGAGGCCGGCTTCTGAAGGTGGGCTGTATAGGGGGCAGCTGGTGATTATGTGCTCGGCAGTCTGTTCAGGCTCGCCCACTCGCATGCCGCACTGTCCGATAGGCCCCACTTCTTCAGAGATGACTTGAAGCGGCCGAC